>CAJNJA010060975.1:0-23629 GCA_905231915.1 Symbiodinium necroappetens
GTTCGGTCGCTCGACCACGCCAATCCCTAGTAAAGGTTGCGCGTCGCGCCGAAAAGTTGGAAAATGATGCAACTTTACCTCGCGTTCGCGCGTTCGACCACGCCAATCCCTGGTAAGGGTTGCTCGTCGCGCCGACAAGGTGCAACTTTACCGCGCGTTCGCGCGCTCGACCACGCCAATCCATGGTAAGGGTTGCCTTCCCGATCGATGGCACGGTGCTGGCTCCGGCTTTAGAAAGAATATTTAAATACACGGAGATGTAAATAAGTCGGATGCAGACAACTCGATGTATTTCATTCTGATATACTATGCACTTGATACTATGTACTTCACTCGATGTACTTCAGTCTAATGTACTTCACTCTGTGTACTATGCACTTGATTCGATACAGTTCACTCGATGTACTTCACTCTGAGGTACTTCATTCTGATGTACTTCACTCTGTGTACTATGCACTTGATTCGATGCACTTCACTCGATGTACTTCACTCCGATGAACTTCACTCTGTCTACTTACTCTGAAGGGTTCCGTATAGAAGAACCCTTCGCGAAGCTTTCGAGAAAAGCATATTTATACATCTTATTTATTTTATATCATATATAATAGTACTAGGGACAATTCGTCAATTTCATCGATAATCTCTAGAGAATATGCCACCATCCATATACTCATAAATACAGACAGGTATAGATAGAAATAAAAAAAAATTTATAAAGAAACAAACAAACGCGTACACACACACACATACAAACAGACTTACAAACACAGACAGACAGACAGACAGACAGACAGAGACAAACAGACAAACAGACAGAAAGAGACAGACAGACAGACAGACAGACAGACAGACAGACAGACAGACAGACGGCCAGGCAAGCAGGCAGGCAGGCAGGCAGACAGCCAGACAGACGCAGAGACAGACGCAGAGACAGACGCACAGATAGACACACAGACAGACGCACACACAGGCGCACAAACAGACGCACAGACAGACGCACAGACAGACGCACAGACAGACGCACAGACAGACACATAGACGGACACAGACACAGACACACACGCACAGAGAGAGAGAGAGAGAGAGACACACACACACACACGCGCGCGCGCGCACACACGCACACACACACACATGCACAATGAGCCACACACACACACACGGAGAGACACTTGCATTTAGGCTTGTTTCGAATCGAGGAATCGTAAAAATTCCCGGGATTCTTTTGCATTCGCGAATTCGTAAAAAGCCGGGTAACTTTAGATGCAGAAGGGTAAAAATCCTGGAGATTTTCGGGAATCCCCGCTCTTGCGTCCATGCAAGGCCACAAGGTCGACAAAAGGAGGCAGGACATCCAAGGAGGTGCCCGCACAAGCAAAACACAGCCGGAATATCTGCGAATCTAAATAATATTTCCTGTATATAATCTTATAGTTCATGCTCATTTCGTTGAGAAATCGCACGTATTTAATGCTAATAAAATGTGCCTTGATTCCCGAACCATAGCGTAAGGAAAATTCAAGAAATTTATTGAAAAGACAGCTCCACATCTCGAAGAATATTCAAAATTATGTTTGGGTTTTAGAATGTTAGCAGCTATTGATAAAGACATTCGTACTCACTTTACCATCCATATTATACGTATATACATTCATTGATTTCTTCGATTCATTTTAGCAATGTGTTGGCCTTGCCTTGACATCTGACCAGCAAAAACCTGGGTGTGCGTGTCAACATCTTCTGCAGAACCCGATGTAAGACCCATGCAGACTCGAAATTCTCCGCCATCGTCATCCCTGCACTTCAACATTTCAACTCTACAGCCCTATACGGTCAAACCCTCACCCAAAACCCTAAACCCCTAGAAACCTAAACCCTAAACCCTATAGCCCTGTAACCCTAAACCCTCAACCCTGCTATCACTACAATGGTGACACAGGCCCACATCCAGCCCAGAACTGTACAATCAGACCTCACCAGGTCCCGGAGCAGGGGCCTCACAGCAGATTCGGGGATCCAGGGGGCTATGAGGCTTTGGGGTTTAGGGTTTAGGCGGGATCTTCGGTGGTTCTGGGAGTACTACTGGGGAATTATAAGGGTGCTCTGTAAGGGCAGTAGGCCAAGAGTTTCGGGGTATACCCATCTGGGAAAGTCGATACTTCGGCTCTTAGCAGGATACATCTCGTCACCTCCAACTGCCCCTAAACCCTAAACCCTACGCCCTCGCAGGAGTTGCCTCGATCACCTCCCAGAGTGCATAGCCGTTGGTGTTCACGTTGGCATAGTTGACAGAGTCGAACTTCACAGTCACGGGGTACTTGACCTGATCTTTAAACGACCGGAGCAAGAATCGAGACCCGAGCCTCCGACCCGCACTCATCGGACCCTAAACCCCTATTAAAGGGAATTACAGGTGGTGAGTTTAGGGTTTTTTAGGGCTTCTATAAGGCTCCTATAACGGTACCTAAACCTCGACCCCAGCCCCTCTCGAAGACCCTGCAGGAGTGCCTCAGGCTTCTGGTTCACGTTCACGACCTGCCCCCGCTGCTGGAACCTGGAGGAATCAGTGCACCAAAGCTATGAGACCACTTTCAATACCAAGAATCTCAGCTGTCGTGAGTTGCAGTGCCTGACTGAAGGGCTCTGTACGGAAAGACCGTAAACTCGAGACACCAGACACTACATCCAAGCGCTAAGTAAACATACCAAACCCCAAACCCCAAAGCTTGGGCTTGCGATTTGCAGAAGAGCAGCCAATAGGACTCCGGCCGCAGGATCTTTACCCAAGAACCTGGATGAGTGGAAACAATAAAGTCTCGCGGTGTAGAGTTTCTAGAAAGTCAAAAGACCCTAAACCCTAAACCCTTGCAGCTGCGCGAGTCTAGGCCCAAAGCTTTGATTCTCGGCGCGGGCCGGGGTGGGGGGGGTTCAAGCGATAGCTGAAGGACAGCTCTCGTGAGAGCATTCAATTTGTGACTATGTATCTTGTCTTGGAATTTCGGCCAAAGGGTTCAGGGAAAGAGGGCTCTCAGTTTCGGTGATCAGTTCAAGGTGTAGGCTTTAAGGTGCGGGTTGTATGGTTCAGGACGGGCACGCATGCAGGCATGAACACCACGCGAACAAATGCACTTTGTGCAGCTGTGTCTTCAAGGAGCTGGACAGAACCTCACAAGGGCCATGTCACCTAGGACGTACTTAAACTCCCCACAAGCCGATATCCGCAAGAAGAGTTCTGAGCTGCCAACCCTTCTTGGGGCCCACCCACGGTCCCTTGGCCTTGCACGGCAAGTGTTCCACTTTGATGGGACTGTGCAATGATAAACTGAAGTCGCAATGCTCTCCACTAGTGAGTCACTATTGGTCCAGCTGTCTACCAACTTGCCACCAAACACTGATAAGAGCTGAGCTGTTGTCTCCAGCTCCCTCGCGTGATGTGCAGTTCAGAAGATGTCCCGGCCCGGGCCTTCTTCTTTGGTGCTTTCTTTGCCTCGCCAAGTCAGGTATTACGCGTGAAAGCAAGGTTCGCCCGATGTGAACGCAGTCGATCTCGCTTAAAAATCTTGGCAATGCAGCATCTGCAGAGGATGCCCTCTGTCGGCTGCCTGGATGAAAACACCAAAGCCTCTGGCATGCTGGCAAATCGGTAGCACAGCTGCACCCTGCTCACCAGCCACCCTGAAACCAACTTCCCCGTCATGCTGTCGAAGCTATGCGTGCTGCGTTCTATAGTAATGGGAAAGGTTACAGCCGCACGGCCAGCACAAGGCACCCGAACACAATGCCCTGAAGCCCGAAACCCTAAACCTTAAACCCTAATCCCGAAACCGTAAACCCTAAACCCGGCCTCCGCAGCCAGTGCCGTTGCAGACCGCCGAGGCGCGGCGCTCCCTGCAGTCGGCCCGACGAAACTAAGGCCGCACCACCTGGGCCGGATGTAACCCTAAACCCTAAACATGATAACTAGAACACTTGGATTTAAGGTCTTTGTGTGGGTTCTCTAATAAAATAGCTAGATAGGGGTGCTTTGAATTTGGGTGCAGGGGTTAGAAGGCCGGAGCTGCGTTAAGGGAGACACTTCGAGACGCAACGCGCTGCAGTCCTCACCCCAATTCAAGCTGCCGGCTGAGGAGGATTGTGCGAAGCTTGCGACTGAAGCTGATGCTCTGCAACACTGTACGAAAGAGTAATAATAGAGCTGAATAAACGAATTGATACGTTGCTACAAGCGACTCAGCCGAAAGCTATAAGAAGTCTTTGCCACGGCCGGGGCACACGGCCAGGGCCGCAACGACAAGAAGCTGGCTGAGCAGTGATCGCCTCATGGTACCTCCGAAGTCAGAAAGGGTGTGTATAAATAAATAAAGAAATATATATATATATACATATGTACATATATATATATACATATCGACATGTTTGTATATATATATATATGTTTTAATGGCACCTCCGAGGTCAGAGACGGTCTGGGAGTTTCGGATTTTAGCGATGGAATGTAGGGCTGGCGCAGCGTACCTCCGAAAAGGCTGGCCCGGTGCACCTGCTAGGATCCTGGTGTCGTCTGACTTGAGCCCAGGTAGTACGGTTTAGGGTTGAGAATTTCAAGCGTGAGGAAGGACTTTTGCAACAGCATGCACCAAAAACGCCCAGACTACTCCTGACTGCAAAAGTGAGCTCGAAGGCGGGCTTGCAGAAGCTTTTTTTCAAGACCTTTCCTCTGTGGGCCGGCAGCGAGTTCCTATTTTCGCTAGGCGAGCAGCTCGGACAGCCGAAGGACTTCAGCCTCCTACACGCCGAGGAGGGGAAAAAAACGACTTTGAATCAGCGAAGAAGAAAGAGACCAAGAAAGGACATGCGATAACAAGAATAGCTAGGGCTAGGGTAATCTATGTGTATGCATGTACATAACATATAGCACCAGTAAATACATGCATGTACACACGTATGAGTGTTTGAGCCGTGTATTGCGGGGGTCACTGTGCCTTTTTATTCGTATCAACATTTGTATTGCTTTAAGCGGCCTCCCTAGATAGGGCCTATACCCCCCAAACCCTAAACTCTAAACCCTACACCCTGAACCCTAACCCCTAAACCCTAAACTACCCTAGGATTAACTACTCACTCATACTCTACATCCGCTGCTTCATTGGCCAGGCCACGAGCGAGGTCATGGGCCGGCGGGGCTTGTCAAGTCAAGGCTGAAAGCCCCACTGGATCCCTGTGGCTCCAGTTACCTCAATAGTAGGCTATAAATAAATGAATGAACAGATGAATGAATAAATAAATAAACAAAGATATACAATATATATATATGTATATACATATATGTATGTATGTATATATATATATTGAGCATATATATATACATATATATATATATGGGGTTTAGGGTTCAGGGTAATTGGGCTTATCGAAATAGTAGATCTTTTGTAGGTAGGGTTTAGGGTTCTGCATTTACCGGAATAGTAGGTCAGTAGGATACTTAACACGTAGTGTGCAACCCAGTATCCCCATGTTTCGGTAACTGGAGCCCTACGGGATGTGAGCATTTCCGAAAAGCCAGCGGCCCCTTTGAAGAAGGATCGAATCAATAAAGGCGTACCGTTAGGGCTTGGGGGTTCCCGCCTTTTCGGAAACTCTTAATGTGGTGACACAGGATGAGATGCCCTGTAAATTTTACACCCGCTATCTTTCAGGCCTTCTCATCTGACAAGAGCTTTCTTGCTTCTGCCGATTGTGTTGGCTGCTGCGAGTTCAGTTGGGTGATGACTTGGTCCGTCACGAGCCAAGAGACCAGGATCAGCAGCACACAGAGGCCGAAGTAGACGCCCGGAGAGCCATCAGCAACCATGTTTGGAATTGCTGCGGCCAGCGCAGGTCCTGGGCAGATGCCGACCAAGCCCCATCCGAGGCCGAAGAATGTGGCACCCAGCACCAGTGATCCGTAGTCTCCGGTTTTGGACGGCCGCTCGAACTTGCATTCCTCTCCGCAAAGAGGCTTCCTGTCCTCGTTTTCTGCAACCAGAAATGCCGGGAAGGAGACGCAGAGCCCCAAGCCCATCACGAAGGCCAGGCTCGGATCCCAGGTTCCCCCAAAGTCCAGGAAGTCCAAGACCTTCGCTTGACTGGTCATGCCCGAAACGCCCAGCCCCAAGCCGAAGATCATCCCACACGCCAGCGGTGACACGACGCTGCGAGGCTTGGACGGCAGGAACAATGCTAGTGCAGCAAGGGCCAAGCTGGACAAGGCTGCTGCAAGAGGGAACTCCCACTTGGGTGGCCACTGGAGCTCTGCCACTCCCCACGGACCACTGGCATCAAGCTTGGCTGCATGCCTGGTCACTGCCACGGTTACAGCAGCTACGCCCATGAATGTCGGCACCGCAATCCAGCTGCGAGGCGCAAGGCGCGGAAGTCCGCAGATCCCATGGCCGCTGGTGCATCCGCGGCCTGCTCTGGTGCCGATGCCAACGAAGACGCCACCCCAGCAGTACCTTCCGATTGGGAAGTCCAAGGCACCTGGGAATGCAAAGCTTTCATTGAATTGGAAGTTCACAAAGCCGCCGACAAGAAGGCCAAAAAGAAAGAGAGCCTTCCAAAGTTGGCCATCTCTCATCGGCTCGCACTGCCCCATGCCGCGCAAGAAGGGCCCCGCGATGCCACTGATTCCCGTGATCTTCCCGTCCCCCAGGTATGCGAGGGCGGCTGACATGCCGATCAGCAGGCCGCCCACGCCGGACTCGATAGGAGTGAAGGCCATGGGCTCAATTTGCCAACCTAATCAGCCCGCAACGGTCGCTACTGGATGATTTCGAGCCACATCTATGTCGGTGACGCCAGCATTTCTCATGACGAACGGCCGCTGCACTCCATGCGTAAGACTGGAGCAATCTGGCGCGCAGCACACGGCAGCGAAGATTGCCAAATTGATTCGGTAATTGTTCGCGTGTTGGCTGAACTTGTTGCCATTCTCTTTGCGCACGTCCTATTGCATCTTGTAAATTCCAATAAATCGGGCTTAGGTTGCCCTGCAGAATCCCACCAGTGCTTGGGGGAAACCATTTTGGCGAAGTCTCCAAATCCCGCCAGTTTACGTGGGGCAGCTTTAGCGGAATCCCGCCAGTGCAGGGGAGATGCCCCCGGCTTGTCCAAACTTATTGAAAAGCTCGTGATGCTGCAACATCTTCCTTCAAGACTGCTTCCCATCCCGACCTTGCAAAAGTCCAGAACCCAGACCCCTTCCAGAAACTGTCAACCGAAAACACGTTTGCGAGACTTTCATGATTTTAGGATGGCGGTTGATCACCCGCCCCCTCATTTACTAGCGTGGCCTGATCACATTCGAGAGGCCAGCCTCTCGTAGGGCAATGGCCTTTGATCATTTCAGAAGCCCGCGCCCTCATTAAGCCGTGGTGCTTGATTGCATTCTTGAAGCCCGCCCCCTCATCAGGCAATGGCGGTTGGTCGCATTTCTTAAACCTGTCCCCTGATGAAGCGACGGCGGTTGATCACATGTCTTGAGCCCGGTCGATATTCGGCAATGGCGGTTGATCATATTGCTGAAGCCCGCCACCTCGCTGTGCAATGGCGGTGGTTCACGGTTCTTCAACCCGCCCCCTCACTAAACGATGGCGTTTCGTCAGAACTCTTCAACCGCCTTAATGCGTAACGCATTTCTTGCACCTGCCCCGTCATTCAGCCACGGCGGTTAGTTGCATTCACTCAAGCCACGCCCTGTTTCGACGATGGCATTTGATCGGTTCATAAACACCCTCATTGGGCGATGGCATGTGACGAAAATTTCTTCACTTACACCGGTCCCCTCATTAGGCGATGGCGGTTGGTCATGTTTGTTAAACAAACGTGAGCGATGGCCTCTCTTGCAGCAACTGTGCCCCAGAGTAGGAGTATGAGGAGGAGTAGTCGTAGTCGTCGTCGTCGTCATCGTCGTCGTCGTCGTAGTCGTAGTAGTAGTAGTAGTAGTAGTAGTAGTAGTTGTTGTTGTTGTTGTACTAGTAGTACTACTAGTACTAGTAGTACTAGTGGTACTAGTAGTACTAGTAGTACTAGTAGTACTAGTAGTACTAGTAGTAGTAGTAGTAGTAGTAGTAGTAGTAGTGTTAGCAGCAGCAGCAGCAGCAGCAGCAGCAGCAGGAGGAGGAGGAGGAGGAGGAGTAGTAGTAGTAGTAATAGTAATAGTATTAGCTAGCTGGCTCGCTTGCTTGACTGCTTGCTTGCTCGGTTGCTCGCTGGCTCACTCACTCGCTTGCTTGCAAGATAGACATTCAAACACAAGCATCCAAACACAGCAATAAAACGAAAAACTGGGACACGGTCTGCAGCTCTTCTTTTGAGTTCTTGGCTTGGCACTGCCTGCACATGGCAGGAGTACGTCGCGAGCTGAGCTGCATAATGCTTCGGTTCTGTTTTCTCTGCTCCGCAGGAGAGAAACCGATCCGCTCAAACAACGGAAAGTCATGATCTTCAAGACGCATGGGAAAAGGCCTGTCTTTTCAAATCGGGTTTGAAGGCGAGGCCATTGCATCAAGCCTGGTGCCTGGTGCCATAGAACAGCACACAGGATCCAAAACTGCTACTGGTTTGGCCTAGCTGGTCTCTGAGATTCTCTAGGCCTGCTCGTCGGCCGTGGGTGGGACTACTTTCACTACTTTGACCTCTGTAGTCTGCTGTGAGTTCACATAGCTGATGACACGGTCCGTCACCAGCCATGAGGCCAGGATAAGCAGCACGCAAAGGCCGAAGGAAAGGCCAGGGCCCCAACCTCCCACCAGGTACGGGATCATGCCTGCCAGCGCAGGTCCCGGGCAGATGCCGACCATGCCCCATCCGAGGCCGAAGAATGTGGCACCCAGCACCAGCGATCCGTAGTCTCCGGTTTTGGATGGCCGCTCGAAGCTGCACTCCTCTCCGCAGAGAGGTTTCCTGTCCTGTCGATCTGCCAGCAAGAACGCCGGGAAGGAGACGCAGAGCCCCAAGCCCATCACGAAGGCCAGGCTCGGATCCCAGGTTCCCCCAAAGTCCAGGAAGTCCAAGACCTTCGCTTGACTGGTCATGCCCGAAACGCCAAGCCCCAAGCCGAAGATCATCCCACACACCAGCGGTGACACGACTCTGCGAGGCTTGGACGGCAGGAACAAAGCCAGTGCAGCAAGGGCCAAGCTGGAGAAGGCTGCCGCAAGAGGGAACTCCCACTTGGGTGGCCACTGGAGCTCTGCCACTCCCCATGGACCACTGGCATCAAGCTTGGCTGCATGCCTGGTCACTGCCACGGTTGCAGCAGCTACGCCCATGAATGTCGGCACCGCAATCCAGCTGCGAGGCGCAAGGCGCGGAAGTCCGCAGATCCCATGGCCGCTGGTGCATCCGCGGCCTGCTCTGGTGCCGATGCCAACGAAGACGCCACCCAAGCAGTACCTGACCACTGAGATGTCCAAAGCCTGAGGATAGGCGAAGTCTCGGTTGAAGGCCAGGTTCAAAAGACCACCGCTGAGCAGCCCCACCAGAAAAAGAGCCTTCCAAAGCTGACCCTCCTTCATTGGCTGGCACTTGCCGACGCCCCGCAAGAAGGGCCCCGCGATGCCACTGATTCCCGTGATCTTCCCGTCACCCAGGTATGCGAGGGCGGCCGACAGGCCGATCAGCAGGCCGCCCACGCCGGACTCGATAGGAGTGAAGGCCATTTTGAGATCTGATGCCTAGCAACAGCCGGTGCAAGCTTCGAATGTCCTGTTTCAGCAGCAGTGCTCTTGAGCCCGAATGCAGCTTCGTGGCAGATGTTGACGAGACCGAACCCCGACAGAATGGCATACTGCGACAACGTTGCTGTTCCATCGCAGCCTTTTCCTGCTCCTGACATCGGTTTCGGTCTATAGGCGGAGGCGTGCTCTCGCACCTTAAGGTGAAACTGCGAATTCCACGAGGATCCTACAAGGCCACTCAGGCGCCTACTTGACCCTGCACGAAGCTCATGACCTGAATTGGCAGAGGCCATGCGGCTTAGCCGGATTTAGGAATATGTAGGATAGTGCGAAGCTGTGAAAGCAGGCCTTGGCAGCTTTCGGCTGCAAAACTGGATCCATCATGGCCATCATCTGAACCTGCAAAAAAACAAGACTCCAGGCAACGAGAACTGCACGAGCACCTCGCGATACCTCAGTGCCTGCATCATAACCATCATGGCATTCTCCTCCGTCACTCCCCACTCCTGCTGAGGCATTTGCATGCAATTCGACCCAAACAAAACTGCGATTGAGAGATGCCACTTCCCATGTGGCTCAGCTGATCTGATGCTGAACTGCATCTCAAACCTGAATTCCAAAGTCAAGAGCTGTAAGCCTCGAGCCCAAAAGACATCAGGATGAACTCTCAAGAATTCGTCCTGCCTCACAAAGCTTCCTTACGCAGTATTTTGCAGGGTCTGTATATAATGCAAGAAGACCCCATACACGCAGTTTTAACGTTCGGGTCCGGCTCGGGTCCCTATCGAAGCGCGCACATCTGCTCCTTCCAGCTGTCACCGACAACGCTCTTGGCCAAAGGCAAAATCTCCTCACGGTGAGGACTCAGGCGGCGAGACTGCACCTCCAACTACCTTGCGGTGACACGCCAGAGGGGCCTGCATCATCAGCATCTGTCGCTTCACTTGATCCTCTGGCTCTGCCTAGCACGATGAGGTGCGGTGTAATTGTCTTGGGGAGCCGGGGTGGAAGACAGCTGAAGCAAGTGGTCGTGCTGCACTGCTCTTCGAAAGCCAAGGCTCTTGCATTGAAGGCCCGACGGCTTACTTAATCAACACTTCGACAATGACCTCTAAACCGAAGATACCAAAACAGTTCTACGCCGCATGTAGATCCCAAGCCCCCAACCCTGGACAAAAGAACCTAAACTCTCAAGCTTGTCATTCTGAATGTCAACTGTCGCAAGAAGCCCGCCTCTTTGGCCTTTGTGATGATATCTTCGACCTCCAGAATGCATTGTACTATGTATCTTTGAAAGCAGACGTGGGTTGGTGCCTGAAGCGTTTAGGGTTTATTTCTCGGGTGTTTCAGGATGCGAAACCCGGGCTTCCAAGTGCCTGCATGGTAGCCCACTTACACGGTCCTCCACTCCTGGTCCTATTCTTCTCCACTGCGACTCTGGGCTCAAGCGTCAACGTTTAGTTCAGGGGGGGCTCGGGCTTGGGGCTTTACGGATTCTGCGTTTCTCTTCGGGGCTTTGAAGGAAGCTTCGGGTGGCCTTTCAGGGCTTCGCACAGAAGATGGGCCAGGCCAGGGATTTGAAGTTGCAGGCTATGGTTCAGATTGCCGGGTGTAGGTCTAGAGCCCAAATGCAAGGTAATAGAACACAACATCAGATACTACAGTACAACGCAAGCTAACACACCATAACCCAATACACAAAAATGCAATCTAACACAATGTAAATATACAGGAATCAACATAACATAATACCATATAAGAAAACATAACATAGCAGACTGTATTTAACATAATATAGACACGAAAGTACAATATGGCATCGTGTGACATGAGAAAACATGGTATACTGTAAAATCATGCAACATAATACAATATCATGTAGTGTAGTATAGTGGCATAGTAAAACACAGTATAACATAACATAGTACCATATAGCCTGGCATGGTGCAGTGTAACACAATACAATATAACATTGTACATTATAACATAATATGCTATAACATAATATCATATAAGCTATCACAGCATGGTATATTAAACATAATAGAACAAAACAAAATCATTACAACATAGTGGAACCCAACATATACATCAGAATGTAGCATAGCATAGTCTATACAAAAAACACAGTTCGCTCGGGCATTCCTTTGCTTCGATTCCTCCCCAGCATCGCTGAGAGGGGTTCCATCTGATGGCAGAAAACATCCCAGACGGAAACGACAGAAGCACTGGGTTCTGTTTGTCTATACATACGTATATGTAGGTAGATATATATATATATAGATAGATACATATATATATATATATGCATAGATATGTGTGTGTGGAGCCAGAGCTATAGAGAGTGAGAGAGAGAGAGAGACAAAAAAAAACAACTCGGACACAAAGACAGAGAGTGACAGAGAAGAAGAAGGTGTGCGAGGGGAGAAGAATCTGACAAACAACTCTCTATGTACATATCTGTAATATGGACACGGACTCATATAAATACAAAACCGTGCTGCACCCAATTCTTCGCAGATCATCTACCAAATTCAACGCTAGATTTCGGCTGATCAGCAGAAGGACAGGCAGTGCAACTGTTGATGACACACACACACACACGCACACGCGTGTCGCGCCTTCTTCTTGGTCGCTTCATCCTCGAGCGCGACGATGGCCTGTCGAGGCTGCTTTCACCAAACTTCTGTAGGACGCCCCACCACATCTGGGGCTTTCTTCATGTGGGGCCTCCCTGGTTGTGCCTGTGGGATGAGAACGGGACTCAGGATCTCAAGAGGGGACTTCTTGAAGATAACATAATATAATAGAATAGAATATAATAGAATGATCTAGGATTTTGAGCTCAAGGAGGCCTTGTCCACCATCTGCCCGGCAAGCTCTGGAGTGATCGTTGGCATGGCAGGCGCAGCCATGGCTCAGAGACTTCAGCGGGACCCCTCGGAAATCAGATCTTCTAATCGAACCTCTGGGGCCAAGATTTGCGGAGAAGGAAAAGAGAGGTGCTTTTGCGTCCGCAGGCGTGGCGCAACCTGCAACTACGCATGAACTCACAACGACTAACCAGGTCCGCTAGGACTGGATCCTGGAACTTTGAAACAGTTGATGGGCCACCCTCATCCCCTCCATCTTAGCTAAATTTCAGGCCCTCGATCCTTTTGGCCACACTGCTTGTCCGTCCGGCGGTCATTGCACCAGACTCCCAGTCCTTGCATCATCTGCCGAGGGCTCCGTCTCCAGCGGGCGATAGCCAGCTTTGGGCCAGTGCCAGGCAAACTCTCTCATCTGCACAAAGGACCACATCAAGTGGAAGAAGAGGACGAAGCCAGGGACGGCGAGGAACAACCTACAGCTCTCAAGTCTCACCCCTTCGATGAGTAACGATGGGAACATGCTCCTGTGCGACCTTCGATATACCAACAAGTCCAATGGATTCTGCAGATACCTTCCACGGGACTCAACAACTCTGTCTACGCTATATACTTGCTACAGAACTACTGCTGAGGTGCCAAGTTGCATGAGCAATGAGCCATGCTTTATGATGGTAAGCCACAGGGCATCAAAGGCCCAACAGATCGAGCCCATCATCATCGACTGAGTGGCACGCACCATGACATTCGGAAATGTTTGGAAGAAATCTCTGGTGGCTGCTTCTGGCACCACAGCCATCCACACCAGAACACACGTCGTGTACATCACGGCATGGGCGCAGCCGATAAGGGAGAGCCAGCTAAGTGTCACATGGATCTCGTTGCAGGGCACCCGGCTACAGTCGATCCACTTGGATGCATCCTGCTCAACCGTCTTCCCTGTCTTCTCCATGGTCAGGATCAGTGCCGCCACCACACCGATGGTGGTAAAGCTCGTGACGGTGGACTCCCTGACCTTCTCCAGCTCGGCATCCGAGCTCTTCTCCAGTAGTTTATGGATGATCGGCATGGCACATGGAACCTTCTGAAACCTACAGCTCAGCCAGACTTCATAGTTCAGAGATTGAGATTGATTTCCCGCCGAAAGGACGTCCCAGAGCATGAGCAGTCAGTTTTTTTCGCGTCGCACACGCTCGACAGTCTCACCCTTTCTGAAGCTGCTTGCTCAAAGGCTCAAAGATCTACCCTTCATCAGCTTCCAAGTACCGCTATCGCAAGCTCATCAGTCTCAGTTCCCTTTCCACTACTTACACTACTCCTCAAAACCCTAGCAAATTCACCCTTAAACCACTAAACCATAGACTCTTCCCGCCCACTCAGAAGGGCCGCAGGAACCGATATCGGTGGGTCTTGCCGCGCTTCCGGGGCTGAGCAGGGCGTCAGGGCATGGAATGGCATGGATAAGATGCGCCATGAAGATGCACCCCTAAACCCCATAACATAGGAGCCTTCCGAATCAGTGGGAGGATATTATACCTGATTATAGCACAGTCATTTAGGGACCATAAGACTGGTAAATTCTGTCATAGCTGTAGGAAAGGGCCCTAGATCAGAGATACTGAAAAATCCCAGGACCACGAACCTTGAAACTCTCAACATGAAACCTTAAACCCTAGACTGCAAAATTGCCCAAACCCCGGTACATCTCTGAAACGTTCAGATCCCGGCCACCATACTGAGCTTGGCACCCTTGCAATTTTTTAACTTTGGCTGTTTTCTTAGGTATATTTATGACCAAAAGTGAAAAAAGCATTTCCAAGTACCCCCTGAGGCTAGCCAAGGCACGCTCACATTGTTCTTCCCGCCTCCGCCGAAGGTTTGACCGTAGCGAAAGCCTTCAGATCTCTAATGCTGCGCTGGGAGTGTCTTTATAAAGGTTTCTATAAGGTTTCTTTAAGGGTCCTACTACAATCTTTATAAAGGTTTCTATAAGGTCTACTACAGGGGTACTTGGAGGTTCATGGGACTTTTTGGTTCACGGCTTCGGGCTCAGAGAAGTCTGCGTTTCCATGGGGTTGCTGTGGGGCTCTGAGGCCTCAACCGTGCCAAAAGCCCTAAACCCTCTGTTGAGGTCTTTTTGGTCTTGCGGTTCAGGTGCACGGTAAGCGCCTGGATTCAGTCTGTTATTCATATTCCTACCACTACTACCATTCGGACCATTCGTATAATTACGGTTTGGATTTTTCTTGCGATTGTCGAACCATTATAACGCCTGGATTCAGCCTTCTGCTCTTTCCAAACCTGCTTTCCAGGCGTCGTGGCGGGCTTTTGCCGGGTTGGGGCCCTTTTTTCAGATAAGGCTTTCTGGGGCTTTATAATTTTGTAGGGATGTTTTTGTCACTGTGCAGGACTTTCTGGGGGCAGGGCAAGAGAAAGCAAGTCCGTTTGGGTGTGCGGGCGGAGGGGGGGTACTGATTCGTTCAAAGGCAGCTAAAATAGGGGCCTTATTCATTAGAGCAGGGTTTGGTGTATACTATACTAAAAATATCATAAGGAACCCCCAATACCCTATTCTGATTATTAAGGCCCCCACACTAACCGAACAGAAGCTTACAGAAAGGCGGAAGTCTGGCAGGATCATGGATCAGGCCTGAAAAAACTGGCCCAATTATAATAATTCTCACCTCGTACCTCGAATTTCATATTTCACCGGGCCCTGCTATTTCACGTGCCTCGTCTACCTCGTAGTTTCAACCGCGTGTGCTAATTTATGTCAATCTCGGAGTTTTCCCACTCAGCTCCATGGGCTGAGCGCACTCAGCGAATTTGCCGCAAATTCAGCTGAATTGGGGGTCTGGCCCCGTGCCTCCGAGCGTTGAGCTTGGGGGTGGAGGGTCGAGGGCTGAGTTGGGTGAGGGGTCTGAACCAGCGAATTTGCCGCAAATTCGCCGGGCCAGCCTGGCCAGCCCACCGAGAAGGAGTGGCCACCCCAAAATCTCGATTCCAGGTGGGGAAACGACAAAAAGACGCCACTAGGGATTGAGCCTGCGAACATTTCTTAAGAGACTACAAGGCCATGTGTGCGACAACTGTGCTATGGCAGGCTTACCACTTCCTACGCCCACAGCCATCAAACTTCCAGAATTCCCATGCCGGGCGACCCACCCTGGGTGGCGTTGTGGAGGAGGGAGTGGGGGTGGCGGGAGGGGAGGGGCTGTGGCAGCGAATCTGCCGCAAATTTGCTGGATTCAGGAACCGGCCCTCAGCCTGGCCGGTCTTGGCCAGGCCACTGGGGTGGAGGAGGGAGGGGGTCGGGTGGGTGGAGGACGGCGGGAGGAGTGTGGCAGCGAATTTGCTGCAAATTCGCTGGCACAGCGAATTTGCTGCAAATTCGCTGGAGACAGAATGGGGTGGACGAGGGAGTGGGGGTTGGGTGGGTGGAGGAGGGGCGACAGAAACTGGGTGAGCTCAGCCAGCCTGGCCCGGCTTGGGATGGCAGGGCGAGCCTGCGCACTTCCCTGCAAAATAAAACGTTGCTTGCCTCAGTTTGCTACCCGGAAACAGACTTTCATGCAGGGTTATCAAATCATGATTTGCAAAAAAGGGGCGGGAAACAAAAGTGAAATCAACCGAATTTGCTGCAAATTCGCTGGATTTTCCCTTCCGGGCTTCCCAGCACCTCTCCCAGAACGGTCAAGGGCTGCCACACCCAGGACCTAAAATCAATCGAATTTGCTGCAAATTCGTTGGGTTTGCCTTCTCTCCTCCTGCCTTCTCCCCAAACGTGCAGATGTACGTGTAGGGAAAAGTAACAACATAGCAATCGTAGCTATAGATGCAGCCTAGCTAGCACAAGCAGGAAGAGTCGTCGTCGTCGTCGTCGCAGGGACCAGGAAGTTGCCGTTGTGGCCTGCCCAGGGGCATTTGACTTTCGCTGCGGCTTCAGGCGGGCCAAAAGGTTCTTACGGCTACTGGATTTTCTGTTCACGGTTTTTTGGGGCCGGGTTTTTGGCAGACAAAATTACGATAAGGGTATGACGGTTTTGTTAGCACCCAGCCGGCAATTCACTGGGAAGCTGAATTTTGATGTGTTCCAGTGCTGCGGGCTGGCCGCCCGCAGGTTTTGACGGCGACTGTTTTGCTGCCACAGCCCCTCCCACCCGACCCCCACTTGGGCATCGGAATTCTGGAAGTTTCATAGTTGTGGGCACAGAATTTGACAAGCCTGTCATGGCGCAGTTGTCGCACAATTGGCCTTGTAGGTTTTTGGGAAATGCTTGCTGGCTCAACTCCCGGCGTCTTCTTTGCATTTCGATTGGCTGGCGGCCAGACTCCTCCATCCCGCCACCCAGGGTCGGCCGCCCCTTTCCGGTCTCCCGCTGGTCGCGCTTTCGCTGCCATCCCTCACCCTCCCTCCACCCACCCCACATTGGCTGGCAGCCAGGCTCCTCCATTCGCCCTTCGCGAATTCGCGCACCCTCCCTCCACCCACCCCACTCCCACTCCCTGGCGGCCAGGCTCCTCCACCCCGCCACCCAGCATCGGCCGCCCCTCCTCCCACCCTTCCGGTCTCCCACTGTTCTCCAGCGAATTTGCGGCAAATTCGCTGGATTTGTCGCAAATTCGCTACCAGCCCTCCTCCCCCCCTCCACCCACCCTGTTTCCAGCGAATTTGCGGCAAATTCACTCCCTGGCGGCCAGGCTCCTCCACCCCGCCACCCAGTCGGCGAATTTGGGGGAACGCGGATTTGTGGCAAATTTGCCAGCCCTCCTCCCACCCTCCCTCCACCCACCCGACCCCCACTCCCTGCTCTGGTGGGCTGGCGGCCAGGGCCCGGTTCCTGAATCTAGCGAATTTGCGGCAGATTCGCTGCCCCCGAATACCCCTACTTCGGACCTCGGCACATCGCAATTTCGGGTCTTATTTCGGGACGGTTACCTCGCAATTCTCTGGTGAGGTCGCTGACGTCGCTATAATTTGGGCAGGAAAAAAGGGTTAGAATAGGGCTTGGGGGTAGAAGCAGAAGTATAGTAGGGGCGATGAGCGGATAGTGTTTGTTGGTATTCAGACCACAGCATTGCCAAAACGCCACCAACAACAACGACCCGGCACCACAAAAACATCCAAGCGTCGAGCTTACCCATTGCGAGCGACCCCCCGTCCCTCCTCCTGACAAACCCTATTTCAGAAAAACGCGAATGCCGCAACGATTTGTGGACATCCTTCCACTTGCAGTAGGCCTGCAAGCCCTGAAGAGATACACAGGACAGAAAAACCCGAAACAAACCCTGAATTCTGAACCGAGAAGTTTGAAAACACACTATGAATTAAAGTCTTAAGCCCTAAGCTACCAGGGACTACACCTGATGCCATATACATCAAGCCTAAATCGTGAATGCACAGCCGAGGCTCTGTTCGGCTCGCGGTGGTCTGCGTGGGCCTCCTCAAACGACTTTGCCTGGCAGCTTTCAGCAGACAAAACATGCTTTAGGGCTTCGGTTTAAGATGAAGGGTCCAGGGAAAGATTCCGGTGAAGTTCACGTCTGTTGTTCGAGGTCTGGAGCTGTCGGCATGAGCACTTTCGTACTTTACCTTGCCCGTGGCTTTTCAGCCTCATCACTCCGAAGCCTCAACGGCCTTAAAGCCCACAACTTAGAGGCTCCCGAAGTACTCCATGTCCAGCTCTTGGGCTTCCTTAGAGGTCCGGGACATATGTTCCGGCAGCATTGTGAACATCCTCTGAACTTCGAGCCGGGGTCTTCCGGCAGACGATGCTGTTGCACTTGCGCTGCAACGCCTAGCATTCCTGGTGTGGGTGCTGCCTTGCCACTGTTACAAGGAGTACGAATCGACCACTTCTTGCCACGACTACGCCTATACGACGACGGCGAAAGCTGAAACCACAATTCCTGCTACTGTTGCTCGGACTCCTTGATTTCCACATTTGCTACTCCTACTTCCTAATAGCAAACCTACTATTGTCACACAAAGGCTACTGTTGCCATTTTCCCAAAAACCTAGACCCTAAACCCACCCTAAGCCCACCCTAAACCCTAAACCCTCAACCCTAAACGCAAAACCCTAAACCCTACACCCTCAACCCTAAACCCTAAACTCAAAACCCTAAACCCTCAACCCTATGCCTGGTCTCATCACATAGAACCCCAAAGCTCAGCGTAGAAAGCCCCGTGGCCTCTCCGAGGCGACGCCGGAAGGCGGCCGTCAAGGCGGGGCTGTCGCGCCACCAGAGATTCAGCTCGGGCTGGACCTCGGAGAGGAGGGGTTTAGATTGCTTTTAATTTTTGTTTAGGGTTTTAAGGGGGGTTAGGGGGGTTTAGGGTGGTTTAGTGGGTTAGGGTTCAGGGTTGAGGGTTTGGGGGTGTAGGGTTTCGGAGGGCACCGGGCAGTGCACAGCAGATGGTATCACGGGTGCATGTCACTTCGAGGTACCTACTCACCTCGAGGGATTCCAAAGCGCATGGGACCTGCGGTTCCTCCCAAACTCGAAGATCATCGACATGCGTTGTTCTTCTTGCGACTGTAGATCTCACTAGCATCACTACTTCTTGCTTCGGCCAAGGCCGGTAAACAGATACCGGGTCCGCCCCGACAATATCCACAACAAATGCCTCGACCACTACGACGACGACTGCAGCGATTGGTTGACAATACTTCATGGCGAGGCTATCAATATGTTGACAGATGTCCCTGTGACTATCGTAATTCTGAGCATTTCTTGTGAGCCCCCTTCAGAGCACTATGTTGTGTCGTTGTCATTGCTGTTGTCAATTCTGGCCATGGCCTTCCCCGAAGCAGCAGCATCATTATAATTATCGCCATCATCAAAACGAAAGCAAGCACTAGCACAGTATCCATTGTGATAATGAGCTATCATCTTCCATATTCCAGAACAGCACGCCAGCCACCATCACCAAACTCTCAGCTCCTTGATGTTTTGTCGTCAACACAACTACTAGTACGGTTGTTCTGTTGCGACTGCCGTAAGCATCGCCTAAAAACGATGCCACGGTTCTCTTAGGTGCTACTATGGCTGGTGTCAAAGGCAGCATCGTCATGATGTGTGCTTCGAAGATGTTTGTTGCAGTCTGTGTGCGTGTGTGACTTCCAGTGAATGTTGGTTGCAAGTGTAGTAATTACTGATAATTGCTGCTCTTCCGATTCCTGGCATGCTACCGTCGCCGTCAACCCTCTCATTTATATCACTTGTCTTTGTGGTAGTGCAGATGTTGCTACTTGTTTCTTGCTGCCATCTCACCTACCGCTCCAGTAGCGCCACCAGCAGGAGTAGGGGTAGTGGGAGGAGTAGCAGTAGGAGTCGGAGGAGGAGGACGAGGAGGAGGAGGAGGAGGAGCACCCCAGCGGCAGCAGGAGTAGTAGTAGCTTAGTAGCCGCAGGATGAGGAGGAGGAGGAGGAGGTGTTGCCACTGCAACCGTCACTAAGCCACAGGCGGAACCCTCCATGAACTCTTGCCGTGCCGGGTGCATGTAGCCCTGGCTTGGATGCAAAATCATGCTAAGTGTACCATAGTAGACAGGGTCTACCGTAACATCCTATAACATAACATGCTGTACTGAAACGTACTAGACCATACGATTACACTAACTTACTATCGTATGACGAAAGATGCCAGATTATCCTCCTCGCACCGGCTACAGTTGTCCAGAAGTGGCACTACAAAGCCGCCCTAAACCCTAAACCCTAAACCCCAAACCCTACGGAATGCATCAACCGGCAACAGGTTGCCACCGGCCGCAGATCTCGGCCCGAGGACAGCATGGTTACGGTTACTTTTATAAGGGCTCTTTAAGAGTACTCTTTGGGCCCTGTAATTACGGGTTTAGGGTTCAGGGCTTCCGGCCGTTTCGTTAGCATGATGTTCAAAATTCAAAAGCATTGCATTGCTTTTGGGTGAGTTATGGGCTTTTGCAGTCTGCAGGGGTGGTATGAGACATTTTGTTGAGCTTCGTGACTGTCGGCGAGCCGACGAGTCAGCGTAGGAGGCTGGATATTTCTTGATTCATTGATATGTGTCCTTGTAGTTCTACGTAACTCTGATTATTCTCACTACTGCTCTTACTGTCCTTATGAACTTCTGATGATGACTTTTTATTCGTATTGGTTCATGCTCCCTATCCTTTTCATGACCTGTGGGTTCTTGCACCGCTTAGGGTGTACACGCACGGACCGCTCCATGTCTCGAGGTGATCACACAAATCACCGAAATAGAAAATCACCGAAGAAGGCATATAGGGTTTAGGGGCATAGGCATCAATTTCAACAGCCTCCTAAACGGCTCAGAAATGCGTATGCGGCATATAATATGCATTGTCTGGCAGACTGTGGGACTCACTGATTTGCTGGCTGGCAGATCGATATTTTTGCTCTGTTCGACTCCATGTTTTCCTTAACAACGATTGCCCTGCTCAAAGCCAGCAAGCTGCATAGCGAAGCAAGCCTCAATCTAGTCCCTGAAACCGGGCAGCCGCCTGGGCAGGCAAGTAGTACGGAGAAAACCTCAAAAGACGCCAACGAGAGAGCTTCACAGCTCTTGTCGGTAGCTCTCAGGGTTCGTGGAACTGCGGCAGCCACCCTCCACGGTCTTCACTCGCGCAGGTCGCCATTACAAAACTGCCAGCTAGAGAGAATATCATACAATTAAGGTTTTGGCACCCGATGGTCCTGGGGCCCTGGCTTTGCATGCTGCTTGGCCATGGACACGCCCGAGGCTTCTTTCTTGGCTTCGTGCACCTCGGTGCGTTCCACGGCAGGGCCGAAACGACCCCAACAAAGTCTCTCCGCCCTCTCACCCGAACTCCCAAGCCCCAGCCTTCCGGAAGGCTTTAAGCATTTTGGGGTTGCAACGGTCTCTTCTTGTATGGTTTAACGGTTGTGGTCTGCAGCAAAAGGATGAAAACCCTCACCGTGGCCCGAACAGTTTGCATGTTTTCATGACTTCCGCACGGATTTTCCACATACGTTCCTAAACCCCCCTGAACCCCAAAACCCTAAACCCTGCCAACACCCTCAGACCCTGCCTCAACCTTGAACTCCGGCCCCAAAACAGACTTGCCAATCTGCAAAACCGAAACACCGAAGCCTCAATCTGCAAACTGTGGACCATGAAAGCCCCAAGCCCTAGCCGTTTAACCCTAAACCCTACATCCTAAACTTCAGGCCCCCACACCCTAAACCCTAACCGTCTTACCCTAAACAGGTCTCAGTTGGTCTGCTAGAGCAGCAATGGAAATCAACTTGCTTCAGAATCGGAAATCAGGATCCGCAGAGACTTCCAACACGTAGAAGAGCTTCCAGTTGCCCAACAAGGACTCTGGCTGACGCAGGGACAGCAACAGGGCTTTTACCCCAAAACCTTGGCTCCCAGCATAGCGCGTGAACTCTGGATCCTGACCAACAGGTGGTGTCTGTATACCGCACTATAAGGGCCTTGTTGGTTTGAATACGGCTCTGGGTACGTAATGAAGAACACGGCCCCGGTAAAGCTCTACAATCCTAGATTCGCGTCCTGGCGGCTCTTCTTCCGAAGGAAGACTTTCCAGGGAAGGCCCCAAGACTTCACCTGCATCGAAGCACAGCACGGCTCGGCTGTGTCTGTTCCACACAGATCTCGGGGCTTCGATTCCAAGAAGGACAGCATGTACATGTAAGAGGGGAGATTTTGAGGGCGCTGGCAAAAACGCTCCGATGCTCCTTCCCAAGCCATGATGCCCGAAACGGTGAGACGATCGGACATTTTGGACGTCAGCTCGTCTTCTAGCACTTCTGCTCTCGTCCAGACCCGGGAGAGGGCCGTCTCGACCACCGCTACACCTCAAACCTAAACCCCACACCCTAAACCCCAGGTTAGCAAAGAGACTCTGAGTCGTGGCAAGAACTCCTGAATCCCAGGATAGTAGACTCTGCTGCAACTGCGTGCCCCATAGCAGAATGGAAAACTTTTATAGTCTGGCATCTCATTAATAACCGAGGGCAATAACAGCTACAAGTTATGGCTATAGTTTTGGTACCCTCAACCCTAAACCCCAAAACCCTAAAGCCCTAAAAATCTAGTACAAATCACATCTCAGCTAAGATCTAGGAGTCTCCGGGCTCTTCAGTTCGTCGTGGCCGGGGCTTCAGCGGACGGGGCTCCACGGTGCTGTCGGCCTAGCAGAGTTTGCTGGGTGTGAGTTTGCCTTTAAGAGTTTAGGGTTCAGGCTTCTGCGGTTTCGGGGTGAAGGATCCGGGGCTTCAGAGTTTAGGAAGGTCTGAGGCTTACTTGGGGCTTTTGGGGGTTTAAGGGCGTAGATGCGAATTGTCCGGTAGGGCGCAACAGCTGGGTAAACGAGTGTTCCCGTGTGGCACTTTTGCCTTTTAGAAAGAGCCTCTCAAGTCCCCGCTCTTTCTATCCAAATCCCGAAACATCAGGCCCTACGCCTAAACCCGAAACTCGCTGAACACGAAGATCGAAACCTGAAGCTCAAACCGGCCGGGCCTTTCTTGCCGGATGAAGTTGCGGATAAAGTCCATGGCGTTTTGCATCACCCACGAGCTCAGGGGAGACCTAAAACCACCTTCGTCAGCTGAACATCAGAAATTGGAACATGGGCAGTTCAAGAGCTCATTCACGATTGCAGCGACACCCCTGCCTCGAACATGAGAGGATCATCACTATCTCAGGTGGTCTGCGCAAAGGTCAGGCAAGCTGTCCTGAGATCGGCATTCCACCCTGGACTCGCAGCTTGCCCTACACTCTCGACCCCCGAACCCCTGTCTGAACTCTAAATGGTGACCCCTAGACCCTCAATCTTCTGAAGCCAATTAGAGAGCAAAGGCACCGAACGGATCAGTCTCTCCGAGGCCGCGCAGCGACCAAAGCCTTGAAGAGACTCCAACATCTCTTGCATATGCTTAGGGGAAGAAGCAGAAGTGGTAGAAGCAGCAGATGCGGTCGTCGTCGTCGTCGTCGTCGCCGCTGCCGCCAAAGTAGTAGTAGCAGTAGTAGTAGGCACCCCCCCCC
>CAJNJA010060986.1:0-23628 GCA_905231915.1 Symbiodinium necroappetens
CTTCAAGACCAGGGAACCAGAGGACCACAGGACCAAGGGACCAAAGGACCACGGGACCAGGGGACCAGAGGACCGCGGGACCACGGACCACCGGACCGGAGGACTGGAGCCTGTCAGGACTCGAGCACCAGGCGAGGCCTTGGGCGCAGAGGGCAATTTTTTTTTGATCCTTGTCAAATTTTTTTGATCCTTAGGTAATTTTTTTTTGATGCCTATGCCGGCGGGGACCGCTCCCTCGCTTTACATGCCTTGAAACACCCCTGAAATGTTTTGCCTTCAGGCCCTAGAAGTCTTGCTGGCCGGCTCTTGCCTTTCTTACCGACAACTACGAGGACCACAAGCTCTTGAAGAGCGGCTAGCTTTCGTGCTTTTGGGTAAACGGGCACAACGACAAGGGCTTCCTGCAGTTCAAGACACAGCAGTCACACACAGCACTCATGCAGCCACCGACTTTCTGCCATTTCGACATCATCCCATCGCCTCCCTCGCTGTGCCGGACGCACTAGATTCGCGGTAGCAAGCTTCCATTGTCAACAGGTCGGAATGGCTTCGGAGAAACTGGAGCGAAGCAGAAAGCATGGGACCCATTACTCTCTCCGTTCGCAATGGTGATCATTGTCTCCCGCATGTGCGAGCGAATCAGCAGCAATGTTTGTGAATTCCAGCATCGACATGCAGTCTTTAACATATGCACATTGGCGCGCCTGAATGCCGACCGTAGGGTCCACAGGCAATCACACTACAGAGGCGACGCTACTTCTCTGCCCAACAGCGTGCTTGATCCAAAACTTGCTCAACTCTGAAAATGTGTGGCATGGCTCGACATCCGTGCGAAGCAATATATTCGTGGCACATGCGGCATCTGCAACCAGACATCTGCCTCTAAGGCTCCAGACACAAGAACCAGAAACTTCTTGCCGACGCAGCTCAACCATATTGCACGTGCAGTGAAACCGTTCGAACTTTGCATGTGCACCGGCAAACCCTCGACTCTACATGACTCTACGGGAATGGAAGTGGCCCTACCAGGCGACATGCTGTCTGGTCAGGACTCCAGTCCGGTGGCGAGCCTGGCGTCACATCGAACCGGGGGGACAAGTGTGGTCACAGGCCACAGAGACAAGTAGCTATTAATACGGAAGTTCCAATTCTTTGCTCCGAAATACACAGCATCGCACATAGCTACCTGCTGTGCTGTCACTTGTCAAGCTTGTGTTGCCTTGGCCGCGTGCATTAGAGCACTGAACTAAAGCTGAGACATATGAGAGATTCAGAGCAGACAGCGCGAGCTTGACTTGGGAGGAGTGTGCAATACCACTGAGGTGGTTGATGTTGGCTTGTCATCAACATTACCTGGTGACTGCTTGTCGAACTTGTCTAAACCTGCTGCAGCACAAAAAACTCCAAGCCTTGTGTCTAGCTGCCGGAAAGAGAAAGCCTCAGAAAACGCATGGCATCATGGCATGTCAGATCGATTCAAGTCTGAGCATGAGCCAGGATATTAGCTTGTGCCGAGCGGAGTCGAAGCGACAAATACCGGTGATGGCTCGAAGCGAAGGTCCCATTGTTCTTTGCATGCAAAGAACTTGAACAAACTGCAGCTTCTTTTTGCATGGGCAAGCGGCGCTGCCAGTGCCGGAAGGTGGAACCAACCGAAAGTCCTCGCAGTCACGGTGCGAAGCTGGGCCGATTTGCCAAGATATGCAACGGCAAGTTAGAGCTGCACATTTCCGCAACAGCACTTCAGCACCACAGCAAGGAAACCAGGGAACCCACTATGGAACCATCGAGCCTTCGACACTGAATCAGCTTGAGACTTTTCCATACTTTTCCGCTCAGGTCAAGCGCCAAGGCTAGCTCGCGGTTCTCAATGGACAACTCTTGTGGCCCGTGGAGCGCACCTTGTAAAAAAACTCATAGCAACTCGTTGAACAGCAAAGGAAAGGTGGATGGCAAAGCAACTGCTGCCTTTGGGAAGCGTGTGAAATGGGAAGTGGACGGATGGGGGGCTTGCGACTTGATCTTCTCATATGTAAACAGTTATTGCTGACCAATTATGATGTGTTCTGTACACCACCCCCTCTGTCCCGGTGGTGACCTAGCGGTTTCGCACGCGGTGGCTCGGGAGCAAACACAAAGAGCCGTGAAGATCCGTGAAGCACAGATTTCTTGCCTGCTGTGTAAGACTTAGCCGCAGGGACCTTGCGACCTCAAAGGGAGGATACGCCCTTGCAGTAGCATTCGATGTAGAGGTGGTGGTAGTAGTTCAGTTCTGGTGCAGTGGCAGTTCGAGTGGCAGGAGTAGGAGTTGGAACAGTAGTCGTCGTCGTGGTGGTGGAGTAGTAGTACTTATTGCTGTTGGTCTTGTTGTTGGAGGGGCTTGGCCCGCAAGAGACACAAGAGCGAATCAGAGAGAGCGAGAGAGAGAGAGGCAGAGAGCGGGAGGGAGGAGGGGTGAGAGCAACTGCGATTCCCGAAAATACAGCCTCGTGCTCTAGCTCGAAGAGCTTCTCGCCAGTTTCCAAATCCTCAGTGAGGTTCGGCTCGACGCAGCCGAACCCAAACGAGCGCATCCACAAGAGACGCCTTTTTGTGTAATTTGAATCAAGCTGCCAGGATGTCTTTAAAGCGGAAGCAGTTGTATTTCCGTGCCTCGAACAGCCAAAGTGACTCTAAGAGCCTCACTGGTGCTGAGCAGAGCACCTCGTCCAGGTTCGTGGACTTGTCGAGATGGACAAACCGAGGATTCACCCAGATAAGACCTTCAGGGGACGGTTCAGCTCAACCCCCACGTTCCTAGTCTGGAAGGCGTGGCAAGACATTTCTTTCCAACGGCCTCGCTGGAGCAAGCGCTCGAAACACGCATCGAAATCTTGTATGTAGATGGCCAGGTGCTCCCCCAGCCTGAACTTCAATGCAGCATGTGAGCCAGAGGCATGAAGGTTCACACAAACACACAATTTCGCAGGCCATGGCCTGAACGTCTGACGTGGTTTTTGGTGCAAAGCCAGTGCAAAGCGACAACGGAAACTCCTCATTGCTGCCGCGTGGCTCTTGTCCGCTGCAGCCGGCATGTTCCTGGACCGGAAGCCATCACGAAGCTTTTTGCAGTTGAGACGGGTAGTCCAAGCCTCCAAGCGCAGGCGCTGAGCCGACTGGGGGCCGCCCAAGAGGGCCCAAGCACTGGGCTCTCTTGTCATGGAGAAGCCCAGAAGCTGACCAACAAAAAGCCAAGCAGGTCAATGTCTATGTCAAGTCTGAAAGACAACAAACGACAACCCACCTCAGCATAAAACTTGGCTCCACGTTCAGCTGTGCCAGGGGGTACCTGCTTCAACGCAGGACACAGCAGCAATCGCAGGTCCAGCTGTCCAGGCCTGCAAAGTCACGGAGCCGATGCCAAGGACCTGTCCATGCAAAGGCTGCAAAGGGCTGAGCACGACGTAGCCGCCAAGCTTCTCTCGGCACCCCCATGTGCCTTGCAGTCCTCTGTGCCTGGTCGGATCCCAACACGCATGGCTGCGGCCGCCCCATTCGAGGCCACGCGCAGGGCAAACTTGTTGCCATATGCGTCGCTTGCCCACAGCTCCTGTAACATGTCGGTGGCACTCGCGACAGCTCACATGAATCTGAATGACTGCAAGTCACTGCGCTGGTCTTGCTACACTACAGCCACGCTTTCCTGTTGCTCGTCATTCCAATCGCCAACGGCCAAGCTCGTTCCTTGAAACTCGGCCTGGATGGAATTCCAGATGTGCATGCTTCAACAACTGCAGAATCAAGTATGGTGCCTTTTCACGCAATTGTGCCACGCGCGTAGCCGCTGCTTGAAGTGACTCGAGGCTGTTGTACAATAACCTGTGTTGACAATGAACCAGAGCAGGCATGAACAGGCTAGGAATGTCTGGCCAAGTTGCTCCACATGACCACGCCAAGTCTGAGCACCATCGCCTGCAATGCAGAAAGTTTCCTACCGTTCGGACATGTAATGTAGCAATGGGGCGCTGGATCCTCGCGGCCTGCGATGTAGGCTTCATTCTCCGGGGACGGTGTGTGAAATTGCGTCAAAGAGCCACAGTTACCTGTTGTGGGCACAGCGTGGCGCGGATTCTCGCTGTAGGACTATCACAATAGTATCCCACCCAGCAACATCCTGTGCCAGTGGGTGCTGGATATTGCAATGGTGGCATTGTGTTCGAATGCTGGGGCAAACCAGATCTCGGTTTCTTGTTTAGCAGAACTCTGCGACACGAGAGACTAACACGCTGAAGACATGCAAATATGAATACGCAGGGGAAGGTGCGTCGTTTGCCAACGCATTGAGCTGCTCAACGACCATAACAATCCCGACGAGTACAAGTCATAAATCTCGGCCACAATGCTGTGCAAAGTCTTGTTCATCGGTCGTCTCGCGTCTCGGCAGCATCCAAGTGCCTGCAGTGCAAACAATGCCTTCATGGAAATCTTGCAGCCCCGTGATTACATCTGCAGTTCCGTGGGAAAAAAGGATGAGACGCGCCTCGTAGAAGTCCAGGGCGACTTGTGTACTCAGCCTAACGACACCATACATCCCGCAGAAGGATTCCACTGCCAGGGGCAGTTCGAGGGCCCCGGCACGTTCAAATTCAGGTGCTCTATGAGCAGAAGCCCCGTTGCGTCGCCCTGCAAAGCCAACCGGACAAAGTAGATCCCCAGAAGCAGCCGATATCAGCCCACACAGCCTGAGCGACAGCGACCGTGTCTGCTGCGCTCGTGCTCGAGGCTGCCATGAGAGTAGGCACCTGCCGCACCTGCCTGAAGCAGCGAGCAAAAACGATGCTGCGAGCGTCCACTGGGCTGCCCGTGGCCTCCTTCGCCACCGGCAACGTGCTGCCACAGTCACTGCTGTGCCGATGCTGAGAAATCGTGGCAAAGCTCCTTGCGGAACTAAACCGTGGCACGGTGCCGCCAAGTTTAAGCCACTGCTACAAACACTCTTGAATGAAACCCACGTTGTCAGGGGTCTTCGTGGACGGTCGCTCAAGTACGACTGCCATGATGACAGTTTGGTTAGAAATAACATTCAGAAAGTCAGCGCAGCAAGAAACGGGATCCGGCGTGTCCATGCCAGGAAACGGACGAGGGCGAGCCAGGAACAAGCGAGGCAAACAGCAACTTGACGTTACAGCAGACCTTGAACCCCAGCTGTCAACGAGAGATTGCAAGACAAGACTTCAACAATGGCTAAACGGCTAAAACACCCTAAACCCGAAGTGGAGCCAAGGCTCGCAGTGGAAGTGCACAGCCTCTGGAACCAGACAGTGCTGTTTGCGGCTCGGCTCCCCAGCGCGGCGGGCAGCGTGTTGCGTGCCCAGTACAGCCGGTCACCGCATGAGACGGAAAAAGGAGCATTCTAAACTGCTAGGCTTCGAGGAACTTTATGCTGGAGAGAGGCTGCGGCGGCACCCATCCTGATATCCCCCGCCTTCCATCTAGTCGAATCTAGTCGTACGTCGTACGATACTCTTGCACTGCTTGTTGCATTCGCTGCCATCCAGCCAAACAGCAACGGCTTTGGGAAATCAAAGGCTGGATCAAGCTGTCTGTGCAGTGGCTGGATGACACAGGGATTACACAGAATCTCGCATGCCTGCCTCGGGGCAGTTGTCGTCACCACTGCAGCCCGCAGCCGCAGCAGCTGGAAGTTTCGGGCACGGTTTGCGGCTGGGGAGACTGCAAATATGCTGTTGGGTGTTTAAGGCCATCTACGCAGCTGCTGTTGCTAGTGCGGACGACGCGGGCAACCCGACCCCTGTACCAGCACCTGCATGCACACAGTGTCGCCAGCTTTTTGGACGTCCCACCTGTCAGCCGCGCATCTCGCTGGATCATTGCAATTCCTTCGGGCTCGTCATCGATCAGGGCCATGATGTCAATCTAAGTGGGCTCCGAGGAATGTTCCACTACCCGCGCTCTGCAGTAGGATGCTTTGAGATGCTCGCATCTTCATCAACGGGCTCCCACGAGTGCCCGGATCCCGCCACACACACCACCTGATTGTTGGCCATTAATGCATGGCCACAACTTGTCGCTTCAGAGAGTCGGCACAACCATTGTCAGCGGGGTTCAGACTATCGATGCGACTTCGCGACTGCAATCTGTGCAACTATTCCGACAGCATGCAAGAAGCGAACGTGGCCACTCTTGCTGAGATTGCTGCCACAAGCTGCGCAATTGCCAGCACCAGCAAGCGCGCCATGCTGTCACGCCTGCACAGCCGATGTAGAATGGAGCAGCGCCACCCAGGGCAAATCTGCTACACCTCTCATTCAACCATTGGATTGCTGGCGCCTGTGGGATTTCTTAAGAAATGCACGGAGGCACAGGATATCCAAAAGCCCAGCTGCAGCACAGATTTCAATCCTGAAGATGCATGGACTAGAGCCAGGGGAAGAGTAACGGCTTGTCGGAGTTGAACATAATTCGGTCGGCACTTGTTCAATCCCGTTTTCCCGCACGCACGGAGTCTTCGTTATCAAAGCGGCTCCATTCGGAGGACTGCTAGATGCCATCGGAGACACAGCTTGTCATGAGCAGGATCAGGTGTGGACTGGGCACGGCAGGATTTATGTCGATTGAAGCTCTGTCCCTTTCTGGCGGTTCACTTACAGGAAGGGCCTTTCCAGGCCTGCTCTTTTTCATCAGTAGTTTAACACCAGTTGGCTGAGGAGCAAACGACATTAATGCAAAATGGTAGAGAAGAGCAGGACTAGAGCGAAGCCGTGGACTTGTCCCACAGCATTGCTCAGTGTCTGCTTCTAATCGCCAACTACTTGGGCTTCCCCATCCACGGAAGCTGTGCAGACGCGCACACGACGACGAGTAGCCTACGCTAGCGATATGCGCAGCCCAAACAGAATTGTCTTGCTACCGTAGTGAGGATGACAGATATGGTTCTTGAATTCGTAATTCCATGCTTTTGCCTGCTGGCCTAGACCGTGTATGTATTCCCAGTCAGCTACGACCGACGCTGCCTACTTTGATCCTGCTCTCATGGCACAGGATGCAAGCCGATTCGCCATCGACCTGTCTCCTGAAGTCAACGGCCAAGGGGCAGTTGCCATCTAGCTGCATGATGCTGCATGCCCACACGCTCAAAACAATCTGGCATCGCTTGCGCCGAGTCTCGGTTGGAGGACTTGACAACTGTCCTGTCCGCCAGAATATTGTGGCCAATTCACCGTGCCTGAATACCCGAAGCTAGATTTCTGGCTTGAAACAGAAGAAGATTCTGCTGGAGCAACAGCTTGGCAGCCTGCATTGACTGACAGCCCACAAGGCTGTGCCGGTCAAGCGTATTTCCGTTTTATGGTCGACTGTTGATGTCAAGTCGAGCACGATCGTGCAACACGCCAGGCAAATCCGGCGGCACCGGAAGAGGCAGCAGCAGCAGCAGCAGTTGCACTGGTGTTGCTTACCTGACGAGGTACGCCAGTGAGATCGAGGGCGCCGAGTCAAAATCTCCAGCACAAAATTGCATGGATTTTGCCTTAGGTGAGGGAGACCCGCATCAAAACTGCTGTTCATTCCCCTGCAATCCTCTGCATGCACTTCAGACTTCGGCCTTAGTGGCACTGGGTTGTTGACTAGCGCTGGTCCTATTTGTGCGTCGAACCGGTTGCAGTACTTCGCAGGAATGCACAGCCTGCAATGCAAAAGAAGCCCCGACCACTTCAAACTCTCATAGAACCAGGTGGCAGGGGCAGCGATCTCTAGCTCGGCCTGCTGCAGGGACGTGGGACTTGCGAGACTACCAGCAATTTGTCGTGCGTACTACCCATGCAGCTGTGGCTGCTGACAGTTGCGCGATGCAGACCTCCAGGCAGGGGTCACCCTCTGCCGTAGTTCCAGCTAGGTCAACTTCCTTCACAAGAGATTCCACTGCACAGCTCTCACCCATTGAGTACGACAGCAATGCCTTCAGCATGACTCTCACATGGGATTGCTCCAAAAGGGTTTCAGAGCATGGTGACAGATGTGACAGTCCTCGACGGTTAAAGCGACAGGGCCAAAGACCACCAGGTGTGCCGCGCGATGACTGGCGTAGTTCAAAGCCTTTGATCCAGGCACGGAAACTGTCATTTGCCACACCATGCCACACTGCTCTGCCCCGAGTCAGAGCTACATGACCAGGAAGCCTGGAGCGTGCGAGGGCGATCCTCAGGCAGACCACGGCTTGTGTGCATGCGGATACAAGGGTGGACGGACCGAGTCTGGGAAATGAAACATGCTGATACATGATGCAAGGATTCAGCGAAGCAGTAACCTGCAGCGGCGGTAATCCCGAGAAGCTACCAGTACCATTGCTTTTGGGCAATCGACCAAGAGGCTCGTGGTGGATGTGTAGATCCGCATTCAGAACGTGGCACCGTCTACTGCATACTGAACCTACAGATTCCTGATTCGACCAAGCGTCGCTGCTATAGACTTGAAGAATGCCGTCCACCTGCAGCTGAATCTAAAGCTACATCACTGCTACATCGTAAGAGAGCACTATTTCAGCTTTTTTTACATATCTGGAGCAGCAACCTAGTCACCTAGTCATTCTACCTACAAGTACTACGAGCTTGCACATCCCAGCCCACATGCGAAGCTGCAAAGACTTTTGCATGCCTTGTTAGCAGCTCTACAAAAGACACTTGCAGTTTAGCTGTTGCGCGCCTGGTCTAACTCCCCGGTCTGTGCGGTTGGAGTCATTTGGAGGCCTGCTTGGTTCAGTATACCAAGAAGATCCACCTGCCCAGGACTGGGACAGTGCGCAAAGCAACAAGCCGTAACAAGCTCTCTCAGCACGTCAGAACAGGAGGCTAAAACGCACAGGCTGCATCAGGCTGCCTGGGCTGGACAACGACCTCTGCTAAACGACTGGAAAAACTTCTGTTCACCCGCGGCCTTGGGAGTCTCTATGACCGGCGTGCCCGCAACCTTGAGGAACAAGACGTCACTGACAGGTCCTCCATGCAACTGCTTATGGGACAATCGGATTTAGCACTCGTCGCGCTGAAGCTGCACCAGTCACGGCCAAAGCCAGCGGCAGCAGGAGCGCAGCCAGCATGAATTAGCAGTAAACCAAAAGCACCAACAGAACTGGAGTCGGGCAGCGGCAGATTGCAGATGATTGCAGCATGCCCACCACTGCAACCGCCAGGATGAGCAGCAGAAGCAATTCAGTGACAACAGCAGTCCTTCACCGAAAGCATTCACAGCAGTCACTTGGTAACCATAGTCGCGACCAGGCACCAAGCCTGAATCATCGAACTGCCTCGGCTATTGCTGTCCTTTGCGAATAGTGGGGCACAGCTGTCCAGGCCGAGGTGCGTGACAGCTGTGCTGCCGATCAGCTCGAACAAGGCCTTGTGGTTGATATTGACTGATGCGTCTTCAATGCATCTTCAGCACTCTAGCCCTTGTTGGACTTGTCTTGCAGCCATGCCTACTTCGGCAATCTCGAAGCAGCAACCGTGCCAACTGGCTAGGGTCACGAAGTCATAATTTCAACCATTTCCCGGCACCCAACCTAACCATGAAAAGGCAAATGCAGAAAGGAGCCTGTCGCAACCCACGGTCGCGGTAGACGTTGTAGTAGGCCTAGCAGGACTGCTCATGCTTCTCTGAGCACTTCTTGTTGACTGCCATTAAAACAAGACCGCACCGTCTCAGCACCAGCCGCATCTTGTGGAGCATTCCATGCCAGTCTCCTTGGCTGAATGAGAATCCGCATTTCCAAAGGAAGCGGCGGGCAGGCCATCTGTACTCCGGATTCTTTTCCACACCGCGTGCTACAAAACCGCCTCCTCACCTGACATGGCAACTGAACGCATCTGACGCGCGAACTTGCCGCAACAGCTTCAATGATGCAGTCTCTCGGTCCGCCGACACTGAAGACGAGACCTCGTCCAAGTGTGCTTTGTGCAATAGCTGGAACTGACAAAGCTACGTATGGCAAGGCGCCCGATCAGATCCGTTTCATCCCTTGGGTCTATGACAATTCGAGATGACATGTCGAGAAGGGGAGCGCCTCGCGCAGCTCCGAGATGGTACCCGGACGAAGGAAACAGCCCGTCTGCAGCGGCTCGCTCAAAGGTGACCTCCAGCTCTTGTCAATGACTTCAAGCGCCTCTAACGCCTTCCTACCGCCATGTGCCCAATTACTTAAACGGTTTAAGTTAAACACATCCACATCACCAGGAGTTGAATTGCAAGATGGGTATTTAGGCTTTAATGCGAGTTTAGGTGTATTCTATAACCCGACAAAAACCAAGAATCAAGTACTAGTGTTCGTTCACCTGCGCCGTAAACATAATAAGCAAACCATGCACATTCATTTTATTCGTTTTTTGATTGTTCTTTTGTTTCAATCGCAAGCGCTGTTCTTGTCACTCCCACTCATTTCTCTTGGTCACATCTCTGCCATCAAGCCGCCAGCCACCCAAATTCCGCCCTGACAAGGTCACCTCATAGCTCAAGCCTGACAGACGAAACGGGGTGAAGTGCAAGCCTGCAACATGTCATAAGGTTCTCTGCTCAGCAAACAGCAGAAGTGTAAACTCAGAAGACCACGAACAGATTGTGAAGTTTGCTCAGACAGCACGAAGAAGCTCGTACACCCTGTCCGCAACTGTGTTTCAAGCTCCGGCTGTCCAGAAGCCTGGTGTACATGCCAAGTCTGCCACGCGCACCTCGATGATGTCAAGCTGATGCAGCATGTTGGATAAGATGCATCCGCATGTGGAAAACCTACAAGTAGCCATTTCGTGCGGCCATGATGCCCAGCGAGGTGGCGATCCTGCGCGGGTTTGCTCCAGGCTGCTTCGATAACCATAGTCGTCATACACCTGCACATCGCGTACAAATCGTACGGCAGATTTGCCATGTGCACTTTATGATTCGTTTCGGGAATCTTGGCGAGATGCCATAGATCTGGAGTGCCTCATGCCTGCACGTCACTTGCGGGAACGCGCCTGAGTGCCATTCAGGAAGACCTGAGCAAGCTTGCTACAAGGTCAGCACTTAATGCACACTCATGTGCGACGAACTCCAGCCAGTGGAAGACAAGCTCTTGGCCGAGCCACGCGATACCGGTCTATAGCGCCACCCTCATCTGTTTCCTTCTGGAGCCACTGCACCCGGATATGGCCGAGGCTGCCAAAGGTGGTGAAAGCATGTCCTCAGTTGCTCGAGACCTGGCTGAGCCTTGCTATGCCTCGCCGTCGTGAACACTCTTTGGGCAGATGTCTCGCATCAGCAAGCGAACCTTTGTCGTTTTATCGTCTAGCGATTCAGTCCACAGTGGAGCCGCCCGATGCCGCATCCAAAGCTTCAGATGCCGATCCGAGGGATGCTTGTTGCGCAGGCTGGTGTCATGCCACAATTGGAGTGACTGAGGGCTTTTGTTGAAAGCTGATCCCACATTCCAGTTCTCTGAGTCTAGGTTGGTATCAGTCAATCAGCCCCCAGCCGACCTTGAGCTGATCTACAGCCTATCCGTGTGCACAACCGAGGCAAGGAGCCAGAGGAAAGCGTGCCATCCAATGCGCCTCCGCTGATGTACCTTTTGATTGGTTTTGGCTTCGATTCATCTCAATCTAAGACTAAGATGCAGCGAAAGATTCAGAGCTGCGAAAGCACTGCACGGAGCTCGACTCTAACTTGATGCAGCGGGGTGGATGCCAAGATGCATAAAGAAGAAGTATTCCGTGTCCATGCTCAAACCGCACTCAGTGAATGTCAATGTCTCCAGACCACCACCTTTCAAAGGCACGAAGATAAATGTGTTGATCCGGTACAGTGTCGACCGTCTCTGGCTGTCTCCTGCTGTCCACGAAGCACGTGTGTGCATGTGTGTGCAACCCGGGTACTAGGGGATAGGACTGGCAAAGACTTCCGTATGTCAGCATTAAAGCAGGGGGGCGGAGGAGGCCCATAGAGCTCCGCCCAACGAAGCTATTATGGTGTCCTCAGGATACGGGACTGATCATCCCAGTGTATCTGCATACAGAATGGCAACCAGGCCAAGCCATAAACCTGGCAAGTCGACATTGAAGCAGACAATGATGTGCTTTTTCAACATGTCTTTTAAGGGCCATAGTGGCTAGAGATCGTTACCTCTGAAACTAAACAACTGCAAAACGATGCCAATCACCCGGAGGATTGCACGAGCGTGTCTTTAGGCGGTGTTCGTTCAACGTGCCGTCCATAGTAGGATTGCCTACTGCATTGAACCCTGAATGGCTCTAAGCGCATTAGCCCTGATCGACTATCTGTACTGTAGCCGAACCCAGACCGGTTCACCAGAGACATGTGTGTGCTCGATACAGCACAACCACAATCCTGAGCGATCAACTGCTACGCCGGTTCACACCGCTTCGCTTTGCCAAGAGCAATGCCTTTGTTCAGCCTCGAGACCTGGCTGGCCCAACAACGAACCGTCGAAGCCTTAGCTGTCATATCCTCCCACGGATCTTTGTTGTTGAGAAGCCATGTCTGAATGGTACGGCGAGAATTGGAATGATCGATCGAAAAGTTGGCAACAAGGGTGGTCTCCCGACAACTGGCCAAGCTGGTCTAGCAGTGGTGACTCGTCTTGGTCCGAATCACCGCAGCCTTCATCGTTGCCTTCGTCAGCAACACCTATCAGCCCGAAGCCCGCCCTTCCAGTGTCGTGCCATTGGCGAGAAATTTTGGGATCGTCAGCCCGTAGGAAAGCAAGGCCATCAGCTTTTTCGTGAAGTTCAACCTACTGAATGGAGCGGCAGGCAAAGCTTGGCTGGCCGTCCCATAGAGGACATTCGAGCATGGGAACTTTCCCACAAAGGTCTTTCTGAGTTGTCATGTCGTCTGTTGTGTGCAGGACGTTACAAATGAATTGTTGGGACTCGATCCGCATCAGAAGCTGTCTTCACAACTCAACTTTTGAAGAGAACCCGAGAAGTGGATCCTGATACAAATTCATGCAGAAACTTTCATCTGATTTGGTGGACCATGTGAAAGCCAAGATGCCAGCAAACCCGTCTTCTGAAGAAGCTGAACCTTGAGCCAAGCTTGCAGCTCATGGTGTAGCAAGAAGGCCAAGCTGGGCAAAGACTCAAGCAAAGATGAAGCCTGGAATCTTTTGAAAGGTGCTCCCAAGAACCATGTGGAATCTCGACCCACAGGAGCGACTGATCAGCATGTTGGTGATTGGCTTCAACCTTTGAAGACCATGCCAGCTTTCTAAGGCAAGTTCACACGGCTGAAAAGGCATGTGACCATTGTTCAAGAGCTTTTCAAGCACGGCCATTCCAAACAGGAGTTGACCACAGCAGCCGTGAAACTCGGATTGGATGGGAATTTGGAGCTCGTCTGACAATCAAGAACCTGCCGACGGTGATTGCAGCTGCCCAATTTGAAGCTTCATGACTCGCTTACGTCCTTGGGTTCTCCGCCGTAGACCCGCAGCTGATACCTTTCGGGAATTCGAATCTCTGCTAGCGCTAGGACAGTGGGCACATGAAGTGTCAGCGCATGCGCATGCCAGCGGCCTCAGCTCACAAAGCACGAAGACATCCCTCTGCAAGCACTGAACTGTGCAATCCATATTAGGGCGTGGTAAGTCCACTACCGCAATGACCGCTGCACAATCACTCCCTTGAACGTCCACATCCGTCGGTGTGCGATGCACAAACATGGTAAGTCGTGCGTGGTCGACTTCCAACAAGCTACTGACTGCTGATGCCACGGTTTGCCCTTCTGCGGCATGATCCCTATGGAGAACATAGCGCTTTCCGGCATGTGCGACACAGTAGCCTGGTGTATTGATGTCCTGGGTATGTGTATGAGCGGTGCCCAGCGCGCTGCAGGATGAAAAAGCTGACTGAGGCGTCTGTACGAAGTAAGTGGCCGGAGGCTTGTTTGCACGGTCACCATGTCCCCAGGTTGTAGCCTGATGTCAGTCCAAGGAGCACATGCTACTGGATTAATCCCCACAAAGACAAGGAAGTTTCCCATATCGGCTTTTGCCTGAGGCAACACAAAATGATGCAGGTCATCATAAGATATACGGGAGGGCAGGATTGTTGGGTAGTAATTGCCCCCGACAAGGCTGAGGTCCATGACAATGGGTACATGGCCCATGTCTCCTATATTCAGCCTGACCGCACTATATGCTAAGACCATGGCATGTCCTGGATGTCTCTGAGGCATGATGGGAACTGCCGAATCAAAGTATCCATTGTAAAGCGCTGGCCCTAGGTTTATCACTGCCGTCAGGAGGTCTTCTTCAGAAGAGTTTTCCCGATCCATCTTGAAAGCCCATTATGCGGCCAGGCAGTGAGGAGCCATAATAATGACTCCCAACCAGTCTCCTGCAAGAGTGCCTGCTGACGAGTCCTCTGTTTGCGGAAGCCTAACCACATCAGCGCTGATTAGGGCTTCCCTGCTGTGCCCATTCACGCTGAACCTGGGTGGCCATGACAAACATCGACAAACTGGAGGAGACATTGCAGCAGACGCCGTGGCTCCGGAAGAAGGCATATCAACAACAAAGTGCTCTGGCTCCGGGTCAGCCATGATACAGCCTGACCCGCTAGCCATGCATTACCCTAGGAGTTGGCAAAAATCCAACACCCAGGAATACCTGCCTGTACCTGTTCGGGAATTGCCAGGATACTCAGGATTTTCAAGCACACAGCCACCTTGGATCCCCAAGGTCCGCCAGTCTGGAATGAGCGACCGCGTTGGACCTGATGGACTGGAGGTGTCCAGTCCAGGGGCGAACTGTGGGAACCACGTGGAGTTTGTAAAGGGTAAGTTGAGCGGAGTTTGGTAGAGGTAGAGCCTACACTTCCAAAGCTCAAGACAAAGTGAGTAGTCACATGAGCAAACTGCTTGGAGGCTAGTCTCCCAAACAACCACCTCTGAAGACCCAAACCTTTACACATCACGTGGCAAAGGGCAAACAGAAATCTTCCCAGGATGATAAATCCAATCGACTGCGCCGGTTGCTCTATCCACCCATGACCGTACATCCCCCAAAGGACAAAGGACAAAGCTGCCATGTGCTCAATCCACGTCTGGAGGCGGATTCGTGCACCGCAAAAAGCAGCCTTTAGATCGGTCAAATCACATATGGCAGCATGCCGTGCCACTGCCCCAATGTGGTGAAGAAAATTGAGCATCCTAGCAGGCAAAGGCCTCCTATCATGCAAAGGCAGAAGGCCCGGCCTTGACTTGAACTTGTTGCTGGTTGGGCCCACCGCAGGCCTGGATCGGCCCTTTTTTTGCTATGGGCTTCTTCAGCATGGATGATCGAGACTTCGGGATGCGAAGGACACGTGCGAAAGCGGGGGTGCCTCACCTGTGTTACCTGTGTCCCTGCGGCTGAGGATGCCGGTGCCGCACGCTCAAGTGTGCTGGCACCCCAGTGCTTCGCCCTACCCTCTCACAGTCAATGGCAGAGGTCATCAGTCTCGTGTTTTCCGGGCACCATGAGGAGGGCTCCCTCATGCGACAATGCAACACATGCTTTGCACTGAACCGATTCCAGTTCCTCGAGTACTGACAGGACCCGGTCACCTCCCTGCAGCACCCCATAAAGCCTAGCTGAGATTGTGTAATCCTGCCGCAGCATCGGAGCAATTCCCTTTCACAAGCTGGTCGTCGTCGTCGTCGTCGATAATCTCCACCTCGTCTGGGGAAGATTCCGACGCCGATCTGGCCCGAGCTGCCCTGAATGGCTTGAGGGCATCTCCTTCCTCCTTGCGAGCGGCCTCTCTCACTTTCTCCAGTTTCACTCGAAGGGCTGGTTCTGCTGCCGGCTTTTTGATCGGTGGCACCAGTGCTGGCTTGATCGGTTGCCTGGGACCCTGAGCCCTGTCTTGGTCCGCGTCGGGGTAGTCGTCGGCGTCTTGGCCTCCGAGCCTGGCGCTGCCCTTGTCGATGGCGATGTCAACCAAGGATCTGGCGGAAAGTCTGGAGGAACACCATATACTCCTGTCAACGTGCCCCGCGGGGACACTGTGCGGGTCACGGCGTCCAGTAGTTTCTGTCGATCTATTCCACACGCAGTCATAGCCCTGCGTACTACGGCCTCTGCATCCTCCGAATGCTCTTCCTCCTGCTGCCATTGTCCCGTCATCTCCTGCCATGCCTCTTCTTGTGCAGCGATGTGTTCACGAGGTAGGGCTCCGGATCTTCCGTGTCCTGCGCGGAGAAGTCTCTCCCTCCTCTGGCTTTCGAACTCTTTCCGCCCCCTATGACCTGGTCGTATGCCGGAAAAATCGGCCATCCCCAGTGTGCAGGTGGCTGTCGCCGACCCAGACCGGTGCTGCCAAAAGTAGTCGCCGTATCCGCTCTCCTCGGATCTGAACCATAGCTTTCCCGACTTGCCCAATGTAGAAAAGTCTATTGCGGAAAGCCGGCTCCACGGAGTGATGATTTTCCAGGAGCCCTAAGGTCTTTCTTGACACTTGGTGTCCAAGGCGATTGTTTCGCCTGGTCTTTGACCGGAGCACTCTAAGGCACCGGTGCCACGGCGGCGAGGCTGGATGTTTCGTATCTCTACGGGCGCACGCACGTGCTTGGGGTTGCAGCTATCGTCAGCTGTTGGAAACCCCCTGGAGGTGTTCTGAGCCCTTGGAGTCACAATGCCGTTCATTCTGCCTTCAGTCTGTCATGTCCTTCCACCTCGGTGCGATGGGGGCTGCAAGGCAAGTTGTGGTTTAGAAGGCAGGTTGAGGTCGAAGGTAAGATGCTCCATGCTCTTCCCCATGGACGTTTTTAACAGTTTTCGGCATGAGGCGACATGTCAAAAGTTCCTGATGAGTAGGCACTATGCCTTGATCATCAGATCTGGTCTTCGCATAAATCAAACCAATCCTAACTTTCCGTGTGTGTGTGTGTGCATGTGCAGACCGTATCTCGGATGCATTGTGCACGAGCTCCGACTCAAATTGTTCACCTGAAACGGCCGCAGTCTCCCTCGGCCGAATAAGCTCAGAACAGAAAGGTATCAGGCACGGATCTGCTCTGCACATCTTGTTTTAACTCTAGCGGATCTAAACTTGTCGTGGCATCTGACACAGGCAGCCCAGCAAGTACGCATCAGTGCTTTGCGCGCCTGTCAGGAAACCGGCAGAGTTCTTGCAGCAGTTGGGCCCACCTTTGCTGACCGTCGCGGGGACTGCGACTCTGTGCTTTGATAAAGGTGATTGTGAAGCAAACCAGCAAGTCCATCACCAAGGCCGTTTCCCTTTGTTTCATCCAAGCCGCCAAGGCTTGCCTCCCCACTCATCACAGCAGCTCCGGTAAGATACCTGCGAAGATCTACCAAGCTGAAAACAATAGCACACATACAAGCAACAAATTACCATCGTTCGCCCCACAAGCACACGACGCAAACCTCGCGCTGTGTTTGGCTTCAGACCGATCAGGCTGGCAGAAGCCGACAGACAACTCACCGGTGATGGCTTCATGGTTGCAGCTACTGGCCGAGTCGCTTAGCATCTTGGGGGGAGATGATTGCACACCATCCGAAGCCTGCGTCAGCAGAACATCCCGGCACACCAAAGCAGGATGAGAATCGTGGCTAGCTGCTGGCACTGACGGAGAAGCGATATGTTTTAGAGGATCATCCATCTTGATCGTGATCGATCTGACAGTGTCCCTTTGGGCCCTGGGCTGCCTGCAGCCCAGGTCTGAAACTGGACTGTGAACGTCTCGGCCATTGCCGTGCCAACGACCGATGGAGAGGCAAGGAAGTAGTTGCCTTGGATCATTGAAGTGCTCTCTGGCGAGACTTACTTGAAAGGCTTCATCATACTTGCAAAGCAGCTTTCAAGATAACATGATGATCTCCATCGTAATGCATGCTGTGTTGGCGTGGGGAGGGACGGGAGCAACGACAAACAGCACCACTGTGGGTAAGGCTTAGAACTTATGACACTACAAAGGCACGATGAAGAACTTCCCTTCCTCATCTACATCATACAATCTCACACAGCAAGGCTACGACTCTTGTGAAAAAACAGTGCAACGCATCGCATGGCTGCACACATGTCTTTGAGTCAACTCCAAATCTCAACACTCGGTGTTGGCGGTACAGGGCACAAATCCTGAGAGCTGAATCACTCAACTGTTGAATCCAGGTCAAAGCAGAATCCTGCTACGGTACATCCGAGCTCTCGCGCCCGAATCCTCAAGGTCTGTTGTTGCCAGGTTAATGCAAGGTGCTGGCATTGTAATACTTGTCCAGCTTCAAGCCTATGATCTCGCCATCGTCGTTCCCCCCTGCATCCTCGGCATAGATCGCTATCCTCAGCACAGTCAAGGACCAACTGCGAAGAAGCTCCAGTGGCGGATTGCAGCGGCCTTTTCGCTGCATTAGTATCTCTCTGTCCGACTGCAAAGAGAGCTTGCACAGTCATGTTTTCCGAATCAGAACGAGATTCATGTAGTCCGTGCCAGATGTGAATGTACAGTTGCTGAAGTTCAGCCACACAGGCACTGGCAGGCCCTCGGAATCCCTTTCCGCGGTCACATCCAGTTCAAAGATACTGCAATTCCTGAGTGGTCCCGAGCACATCTAGTGAGGTTAGTGATGCAACGTCAATATCAGAGTGTTGTTTGCAGTCTAAAGCGCAAGTGCAATGTGAGTTCTCGACCTAAGTACAGCGCCTGATCAGTGTCCGAGCCACTCATTTTGATAAGAGGGCCCGTTGTCCGGATAATTTTGCCACCTTTGCAACAGCAACAGGACACGATCTCAACTACCAGTACACTGTGTGCAGATCAATCTGACAGCAGCTCTCACGGCTGAGGTGCTGCTTCAATACAGTGAGCGACATAGCTCCAGAATAGCGCTCGATACTGGGGTACAAGTCGGAATATACCTCAGCAAAGACTCGCTCGGGCCGTCGGTATTTTCAAGACGAATTTGCCCGTCACAATGTGCGATCAATGCATCCATGAAGCGATTCGACTCCACAGGCGGCCGGAGTTGTTCACGCGCACATCCACAGAGATTTTGCCTATGCAAGAAGGAACCATGCAGATGCACTGCTGCATGGTCAACTTCGGCATTCCAGAGCTGTGCCGTCAAAAGGCCGTCTGTTTCGAACGCCACTATGCGTGGGAAGGGTGGCAGGAATGTGTTCGAGATGCCCGCAACCTGAATCAGTCACAGAGGGAGTCAGCGAGCCTGCAGCCTCAAGCCTAAGTGAGTGCAACTTTCGTTCCGCTTCGCATTCCCAAGCGCGTGGCCGTCACTGCTGCGGAGAGGTCTCCAACTTGGCCGCTGTCGTCCTCAACCTGAGAAGTGCTTTCCCCCGGTTTGGCCCTATCCTGCATGCAGGGGTCGGTGGAGGCATTTAACAAGAATGGCTCCTAGGGTTACACCATCCCCCCAATGATGCACATCTCCTGGTTGCAAGGCATTGGGGAGTCTCCAAGGCTTGGATGCAAAGCTGCTGAATGGAGCCAGGTTTCAGTCTGGAGGGTGCGGGGTTTAGCACTGGAGCTCTCTCTAAGCGAACCCTGCACTAGCACTCGCGCAACAGAACCTTCATGTTTCCACTGCACAGGGTGGAGGTAGTGGTAGCAGGGATGCAACGGCTCAAGCAGTCCAACAGACAAGAAGTGCAGCCCGTCGCTAGCTCAAATATGACACTGTCAAAGCGCCAGTCCAGTCCCCAAAGCTAGACTGTATGAGTCTCCAGCCGAATGCGAGCTTCAGGCATTCCTTCTAGAAAATCTGACAGGTGCGCTGACGACCGTCCGTAGCAGCAAGGAAACTCAGTCTTCACACTGCCTTCGCCTTTACATGCCTTGCATCACAGCTAACCTAATTCTTGACATTGACAATAATCACGCGCGCTGCAGTGTTGCATTCAAGGGACGTAAACAAATGCGGAATAGAAGGTGATGCCTGGGAGGCCAGGGAAGACAGTGTATTGTGTAGGAAAGGCTCAGCACACTCCACTTGCATCGTTCAATCTAGTGAGTCCAGTCCTGGTCCCGACATCACGAGATCGCAGTCTGTCAAGTGAACTTCCGTGGCCCCGGAGCCCATTTCCACCTCAGCATTGTAACGAAACCTCAAGCATCACTTCGGGAGTCATGCAACAATGTCTCTTCGTTAGCAGAGCTCGATTCATCGAGGAGTCTGCTGAAGGTGCTGTTTACTGTGCTTGACAATGGTGCAATCCCTGACGACTAGCTTCAAGACTCAGGGCTACGATGAATTTGTGACCGGTGAAAGCAGCATATTTGCATGCATGTTGCGTCATTCTTGCGACAGCCTGCTTGCCCGACGGTGTCTGGATTCAGATCCATAAACTTCGCAGTTTCCAGTGTAAATACGTTCGTCCTGGCAATCTGCAACGTGCTTCAAGGCCGGCATGTCACGGCCGTAACCTTCACACTTCGCGCCTGTCTGTAGGCAAGATGAAGGCCCAATACCGGCCCGGAATCGCTGCTGAGAATGTCAAGTGCACATCGCTGGGCGTCGGATTGGCGGATATCACCTCAACCCAATCAGCAGTGCAAGCGCTGTTGCAACACACTCGTTCACTCGAAGTGTGTTTGTGTGTGTGTGCGTGTGTGTTTGAAGCCCTACCGCGGGGGTTCAAGAAAGCAGCTCGGCTTTATGTGAAGGTGGGGCCAAGAGGGCAAGAGTGCTGGCACCAATGAAGGCCGCTCTTGTTCCTCGTGATGGGTTCGTGGACGCACGAACCTGTACCTGCAAAGGCCAGCCCAAATTACCTTTAACCTGGTGTGGATTCACAGTGGCCTTAACAAACGAATCTGATCTGAAAGAATGAGGTTTTGAGTTGCGAAGCAAGAGATCTGGTCGGTGCAGCTTCCGAAGATGTAAATAACTTGCTTTCCCAATAGCTCCGGCTATGTCGAGGGTCGTTCCGTGCATGCGTGCGTACATGCGTGCTTGTGTGCGGGGGCGTGCACTTGCGTGCGTGCGTGTGTGTGTGTGTGCCAAAACGACATGCCGACCGCAGGCTGTTGGACTAGAATGTTCTTTGATTCTCATGGCCACAGGAGACAGAACCACAGGCTTCGATTTATGATTACTTTCTCGCCCATCTGCCCGTGTCTTAGAATATTAAAATGCCTTCGATCTCACTTGATCGCATCTGAGTGGCTGGTCCGGCAGCGATGCGATTTGAGACTGTCGGCCGGGGACTGATGTGGACAGGCAGCTGAGCCAAGGTTCCGTCGTTGAGACCTTCACATGCAAACAATAAGTTTCAACACACTTACAGCTCGCGCAGAGAGAAACGGTACAAAGGGGTGAACGGCGAATCTATCTCATCCATAACGTACTGCCCTCCAAGCATGGCATCTGCCCTAGACAGAATAGCAAGACAGGATCGCGAAATCGTTGAGTGATTGCCAAACGCCGATGATCCGAGTCCGTGGCCGTTGATGTCCTCCACATACACGGCTAACACATACCTTTCATGGCTCGGTAGTAACTTCAGATCAGAATGCGATCCACGAGTTGGATCAGGCTCAGATTGGTTGAACCTACGTTTAACCTTGACTTGATGACTTTGTTCTGAAGTGGCGGCATGTTGTTCGCACGGATGCCGACGAGCCATCAAAGAGATGGCGTATACATTTCGGCTCAGAGAAGCACCAGCTAACAAGGATACTCCAAGGTGCATTCCATTCGTGGTCAAGTCGCAGCCATCACCGGCATTCCTGACAGCTGTCGTTCGGAGACTGTTCTTGTTGCTGCCTGGCCGGTGTGCTGGCCAAAGGACGGAAACGAGGATGCAAGCAAGATCTCCTGCAGCAGACCGGAAGCCGGAAAGCGTTTCGGATCCCAGTGATACCAATTCTGCTGCGGAAGCCCCGTCCCCAGCTTTGCCTTCACAGCGGTGCCAATGCTCAGGGCCTTCAGTGCTTGAAACTGCTGTTTGGGTTTCACGTCTGGCAGAGCGCCTCGCCTCTCTCCGGCAATTCGAACCTCCTGCTGCGTTGGCAAAGCTCTTCACACTCTCAATGGTCCTTATGGGCAATACAGACATGACCAGAAATACTAGCTTTCGGCTTGCCAATGCAGGCTAGCGTCAGTGAGTAGGCAAGCCACGCATCGATGATCATGACCTTAGATTTCGCCACAGCAGGTTAAGTTATGTAGTATCTTGATCAAGCTCTTGTTATAGTTATGAAGCTTGGGGCGCATGTCCGTCCATTACGTCTGTTGTGCCGTGGATGCCTCGCTCGGTTAATGCCGCGAAGGAATCTCAGCGCCTGAATGGCAGGAGAGTGGCCCACGCAACGCCGAACTGCTGAACAGCAGAGAAGGTAAACTGCACGTGGTCCTGCACGAAGCTCAGCGACACATTAAAATCACACAGCAGCCCTCAACTGTCATGGACGAACCAATCTGCATGTCTTGGAGAGATTGCTTTGGAATGCCTGACGTGCTGTGGCGACAAGCTGGGGAGGTTGAGAGAAGTCGTTGGAAACCTCGGCGGCACAATCGAAAACCAATACCTTAAACTCGCTGGAAATTCTATGCGATCCCTGACGAAAGAGTAGCCACCGGGGAACTGACAAACTAGCATGCGCAATGATTCAGTTGTGTTTTGCGGACTTGCGTGATCTGGCATGATCGACCGTTTCTTGCAAACGCTCCTAACCTCACTGTCAATTCAAGCGACCGTTGGAACGAAGATCTCGACCGGAGGACTCAGAGTCCTAGGTTCGATGGCATCATGGTTCACAGGCAGCAATTTCGTTGCCCTGTGCCTTGACATTCTGCCGAGAATCCCATTCAATCCTCCCTCCGGTCCGGCAACATAGGCAAAGGCGTAGTAGTACCTACCTGCAAACATGAGAGGTGCATGGTGAAACTGACGGTTTTCAAGATGGAGTTGAGAGCGTCCTGCCTCGCAAGAGACCACACTCTGAAAGTTGCACTGTCGCCTCCTGTCGTTGCAGCAACAGGGTTGCAGCTAATAAGATCGGAAATTTGCTCCAGACACACTGTAGCGTTCTTATCCTGTTGTATTTGTCGACGGCGATGAAGGAACAATGAGGCATGCGTCGTGCTTGCTTGTTCAGGTACTTCGCTTGAAAACAGCTGGCCGGAACAAAAATAACCACGAACATGAAGCAAGCTGTACCTTTTTGTAGCGCTTGCTGTGAATCTGGCAACTTTCGCATATCACCCCTGGCTTGGTCTCATGGCCCAAAGCTCATGACAATGATTGCTAGCTTCGCTGAAGCCTCTTTGCATGCCTTTGCATACCAAATCGTATTTCGACAAAAAACAACGAACTGAGTTAGTGGCACAATTACCCTCGCATTTTCAGCAAAATGTGCAAGTGCATTTAACAGGGCACTGGTCAATGTTTTTGTTCCTGCGCAGTGAGGCGATGTGATGTGACGAACTCCAGGTCTAACTGGACATTTGAGGTAAAGAGAAAGAAAGAGAGACTGAGAAAGCCAGAGAGAGAGAGAGAGAGAGAGAGAGCGAGCGAGCGAGCGAGCGAGCGAGAGAGCGATAGAACGAATAGACACCAGACCGGTTGCCAAGTTGGGGTTCTGTTTCAAGATACGACGACGACGACCACTACCATTACTACT
>CAJNJA010060997.1:0-23628 GCA_905231915.1 Symbiodinium necroappetens
AGTAATAATGATAGTAATAATAGTAAGGAGAATAATATTCTTGTTACTGGTGCTAATACTACTGCTACTAACAATACCATTGCTAATTCTAGAGACCAATACTACGACTTATTTCCTTTTGCTACCACCATCACTTTCACATACGCTTGCAACTGTTGCTGCTGCTGTTGCTGCTGCTGCTGCTGCTGCTGCTGCCATGACGACGACGATTGCCACGACGACAACATCTCCGGCTGTCTTGCCTCGTGCTAGGACTACTTCTCCGATTAGATGGACGCACACCCACACACACTCGCAAGAAGCTCAGGTAACCTTTACCGACTTTGCGCTCAGCACCCTGGAGCCACGAATCGAGATTGATGAGCCGTTACCTAGTCTAGCCACACTCTCTTCGTAGCAGGCTGTACAGCTTTTAATTCACAACAAGGCTGCATAAAGCCGGAATACCTTCTCAGTCAGAGCTGTGCAAGCAGCAACGCCATCCACCATCGCATGCGGCACCTGCAAACAACCATAGAAGAAAGGGGTAACCGTAACCCCTCAAAACCTAGCCAAAGGTTTTGATTCGCTTATCCACGCATGCTTCGTGAAACCGTCGGACTCTTCCAAATTGTGAGTCTTCGTAGCTGCGGCTGCCTCAAGTCTCCTTGAGCCACAGACTTGGCTAAGCCAGCCATGTGGTTTTCCGGGATCGAAGTTTTTAGAGCAAGGCCATGCCAGCTGGCTTGTGTCATCGCTCCCTGCCTTGGGGTTTACTGTAGCCTTGGCGAAGATTGTTGCTGGTTGCTGTGAGAGCATATATGAGAGAATGAAGGGAGTGAAGCAAAATAGTACCAAGTGTAGCAGGTCTTGAGTTGAGAGGAGCTGGTGAAACCCTCTCTGAAAATCACTGGTCGTGGTAGTCGCCGTAACCATAAGAGAACGAGAGCAACGAGAATGGCAACAGCAATCTTCTGGAAGCCTTGAAAGCGGACACGCATTACTCGTAAAGCGCTGGGATTTTCAGGAAATATCAGGAATAGATCGGGCGTAGAGCCTTTGTAAGCAAGTTCGATGCGGGTTAGTAGGCAACCCCAGCCGCTGGTGTTTGGCAGCAAATCAGTGCTACTATAGCATTGGAGTTTGCTTGTTCGTGCCGGACTGCGACTTAGCATCGGCGCCGCGTTTTTGTCAGCCAAAGACGAAGCAGCACATCAACGCGCTGGTCAGTACCCAGAATCTGTGGCTTCACGCTGTGCAAAGCACTGGTGCCACGACAAGTGGAGGGAGCCGTCGCACACGAAAAGCTCAGCCTGTGATGAGGGTGCTATACATCGGCAGGCGACTGGTTGAGCAACTGTACTTCCCGCCCCTCCACAACACACCTCCACAGCTGCAGGTTTGGAAGCCTGGAAGCTCAGAAGCGTTGCACAGCCATATACACGACCCCACGTGTCCCCATTGCCTGGACTTGGTCATTGCAGTGGGGCATGTCATTGCAGTGTGCGTAAGCACGAAAAAAGATTTGCGTCCAAAGGCCTTGCGGACGGTCGCAACAAGAAGTCAGCTTCAGCTACCTGTACCTTGCACACCAGGTCCTTTGACCGAAATTGCAAGGTCGGTCAGTTCGCATCGCAGGTAAGACAGGGCTTCAATTCGGTTTGGACGCATGCGGTGTGCGCCCTTGAATGCGGTTTCGGACACGACCCAGCATCCACCTTGTGAAACATGGGTTTCAATACGATCATACATGTCCACGAGTTTTGCACGATTCTGAGCTTCGGATACGGATTTGGGATGGTTTGGCTACGGGGTCCAATGCTTGGGGTGCCTGCGGAAATTTTTGTACTTGGCGAGAGAGTCGGTCCCCAAAAGGCAACAGTGCGGATTGGATATGTCGCGGCTTGAGTTGCCCCGCACCGAATCCTGATGTCGCCCGCCAGGATTTGGCGGCCATGTTGCTTTCGGCAATGGCAGGTCTCGTGCCGGCTTGTGCATGTGCACATAGGCTGCAAAGATTTGGACCAAGCGCTGCGAGCAGAGGGTTCCATGAGGTCTAATCAGGTCCCAGCCGGCACAACTCTGTTGGTTCTGTTTTAGAGTCGAGCTGCACTCGTCTGGCCAAGGACCCCGTGTGGTCTGCTAGTGACCCTAGTGAAGCGAAGTTTGCAAGCACTTGTCCTAGGAAGTCGTCGGGCACCTGAGTTTTTGACGAGTGGACCGTGTTCTTTCCTCACAAAAGCCAGCCAACATGTTGCTGCGCCAAAAAAGCGAATACAACATAGCTTGGGGAGCGCGGCCATGACTTGAAACTTAAGAAAACTGTTGAAAAACTGCGATGCCATCTTGGTTTAGTCGGTGAGGTGAGGCAACGTAAACGATATTCAGCGCATGTGATGCTTTCCGTGCAACAGCTACACCCCAGTCGGCACCCAGATTAGCTTCCATGAGCACTTCCAGCAAGGCTGTCTGTAATGGTGGGACTTGCATGCCTTCTGGGAGACCACTGAGGGAATTGATGCTGTGTGGAATCCGAATTCACCAAGTCGCCGATGTTTGTCCCCGCCGGGCCTTTCAACAGAGGTCTCGCACATTGGAGCATGCTACAAGGCGTCTCCCCATCTTCGGGGCTGACAACTCTGCTAACTTTCTCGTTTTGTGAGCGCAAGACTCAGGTGGTAAATTCAGCAGAGTCATTTACATTCTGCATGGAGACAGCAGTCGTCCTGCCCTTTCGGTTGCACGGTCAGACATGTTGGCGCTTTGTCGCATGCAGGCCTAAGTACTAGGGTCGGACCTGGATGAAGACGCACCGGGGCTGGGTACGGTGTTTTCATATAGGCAATCAGCTCGGATTTTTCATAGCTTCGCACGTGCCAGTCATCCCTGGTCATCTCAGGCCCAAGTCAAAGAGAGACCGTAGGGATGCGTCTTCCTTTATTCGCGAGTCCATGACTTTGAGTGCACGTTGCATGTAACGTCGTGGCACCCTCAACAGGCGGGGGCGGGCAACTCACCACCACAGCCCTGGTGAATGAAAGAAAGAGGAAGGAAGAGGGTAAGCCTGTGGAGAACTCTTTGACGTGCTCGGGAAAGCTTGGCCCAGCTGCAGCTTGTGACCTTCTTGACTTTTGAATGTGATTTCCGTGACATTAGAAGCTTCGCTGACTGGACATATGACATAGACACCGTAAGAGCGGGCAGCACTTGCTGCAGCATCCCTCCCTGTCCTGGCGGAGCTTGGGGACTTCCCCGAGCGGACGAGAGCTTTTGAGCAGTGAATTCCTTCAATGGGAAATGTGTCCGATCCACCAGGCTACCGGAAACCGGGGCAAATCCTCGCTTCTCGGGAGTTTACCAGAGAAGACTCAGAACGCTCCAGGCTGCGTAACTCTGGTCTCTGAGTTCCCATTTGCAGCAACCACGGAAAGGATCATACAAGCTCCGGGGAGCCGAGCCATCTAGAGGAAAGGCAACATGCTGCATTTGGCCAACTGTTTCCCCAAGACGTGGGAGTTGAATGTGATACAACAGGCGAGTTTGAAATTCTCAGCTGACCTGACGCCTTTTCTTTATAGTACAACTAAGAGCACGGCGTACTGTCGGCAGGCGGGATCCGCGACATCGGACATGCGTTTTTTTGCGTGACAGAGGAGGACCCTTAGAGCTTGGAAGAGGAAGAAGATAAAGAAGTCAGAACGAAGTCTGGGGCACGGTGCCTTCACAGCCGACCCTCAACACTTCTCCGAAGAAACAATAAGAGCGACAGGCTCTTTGAGCCATTGCCCGCCGACTCCAATCTCGACGCCAACTCCGAGGCGACTTTGCAAACGTAAGCGGAAGTACAGACGAGGGATCTGATGAGAGCGGGCAATGATAAATGTGGTAGTGCTGTTGAGTTACGCCCCGCATTGCAATGCCGCACTTGCTGCACTTCATCCTCCTCTCCTCTCGCCAATTCGTTGTTGCTGTCGTGTTCGTACCGGATTTTCAAGCCAGGGGGTCCCAACATCGTTGTCAGCGGGCGGACGCAAACACCTAAGGCCCTGCTTCGGTTGGTTCATAGCCAGACTCAAGCCCAACAGAACAAGCGAGAGAGGGAAGAAGCATGAAGAAGCACAGATCCGAGTCTGCACAGGGGGACGGCAAAAATAACTGCACTTTCACCCCTCCTCAATGGTGCGCAGCATGCGGGCTTGATGCCCGGGGGGCTTAACTCGCCCGTTATGCCTGGGAGCAGAAGACAGCCGTCTTCGCCCAAGGTGCATACATCGTAACACCGAGCTGAGATGAATCCAAGCCAAAAGCCTAAACAGGTTGGCGCCCGTCCACACCAGAAGATGCAGAGTGAGAACGCTGAGGAGGGTGCCTACCTTTGTCAGGGGGAACAAGAAGAAGAGAAGTAGGTCGAAGAATCTGCCCAGACCGTAAAAGGATGTTACGTGGATCAGGCGCTGTCTCTCCTGCAGTGCTTCCAGGCGCGCTTGGCATTCGAAAGTTCACTCCAGCATGAGCAACTGTTCTCCGGCATATGTAATTCCAAGTCGCGTCGTAGTCTCATGGAACAGAAGGGCTCGAGCCAGCTCGGGTAGATCAGGTACAGAGCCACCCAGCTCTTGCCGAGCAGCTTTTCCCGAGAACAAGCTATGTACATGGGAGAAGTAGACTGAAGACCTGTTGCAGCTACCATGTGCACTTCAGAACATGGAGCTGGGAGCAAGACCGACGTTTGGCAGCAAGTCAGCCAAGCACGAGCGGTTCTCACCCAGCTGTTAGCGACATCACTGTCAGTCTCGTGAGCGCCAAGCTAGGTGTATTTGCTCTTGATGTTTTCTCATGCTTTCTCTGCACCACCAATGGTTGTGCGGCTTCTTCCACTATTCTTCATCAACATGATCCCTCCCGCAAAGAGTATCAACTTCGAGACTCATTACGGGCATCATCAATCGTTTCAGTCGAAATGCATTTTTTGCATCCAGTGTTCACCACATCTGTCTTTGTGGAAAAGTATCTGACCTTCCAGTTAGCACATTCGAAAATATGATGCGAATCACTGTCTGTTTCTCTGAGCTTTGAAGCCTTGGTCTTGAGAGCATCATGTACATACCGCTGCTGTCGAGGGCCTTGAGCTATACCGGTAGTTACGCAGTGCCTGGGAAAAGACCGCCAATTCGCCGCCAATTTCACATTGGTAGCGGAGCTGGTACACCTCGGTCGGACCAGCCGAGCGGCTCTTAGCACCATAGGATCGTACGGCCTGGGCGAGCCCGATATCGACCCATTGCCATTCTGCCTGTGTTCTTGCTACGTCCAGTTGTGCATCCTGCGTCTTGTTGCTCGTTGCCACGGGTGATGACGGGATGTGGGATATTGGTATGCACTTGGTGGGACTTGATGTCTGCAACGACCAGTCCTGCGGTGCAGTGCGTAGTCCTGCACATCCACTTGTCATGCAACTTGCAGTTCCAGATCTCGGGGATGGGCTTCTTGTTGTAGTCTCCAAGAAGGCTTGGGAGTGGATTCACGCCATACGTCCCGTAAAGCCACTAGTATACGCTGCAACCTTCCTACCAGAAAATGACTGGACAGTCCGAGTAACGCATGTGGACGCCCGAGGCTGGCCTGTTGCAGTGTGTTGCTCAGTGAGCTACAATCAACGACCAGGAGGTTCCATCCATCAGGTTGACGCCAACGGAGCGCCGTAAGCATTGCTGCCAGCTCGGTTTCATGAACTCCGGCATCTTCGTACCCGAACCTTGACGGCAGGCGGCTTATAAGTCGCTCCGCGCACTCTGAGCTGGAGTCCCAGTATGCCCCCAAAGCTCCAAAGGAACGGGCTTGACTGCAGGAAGTGCAGTTGTTGGAGTTGGACATGCCGCCATCACTGTACATGCCGAAGTCCAGGCCACTAAAAATGATGCGGCAGTTGGCGCGTCCAGATAAGTGCTGCGCGAGTCCAGATCAGCCGCCCAGGGTGATGACCAGGCCTCCTCTGCCCAATCTTCTGCCGGAGGTGCATTGGGAGGTGGACGGTGGAACATATGACACTCTACAGCCCAATCGGATCTGGAAGAGGTGAGTGCCCCTGGGCATGGACCTAGGCGTTGGGCCTACCAAAGAGATCGCGACCCACAAAAGGATAGTACCCAACCTGGAATGGAGACGCAAGTGCCTGACAAAAAGTGCAGTTGGTGTGGCCGCCATGGAAGGATGTTGCACGGACCGGGTTCTAGAATGGCCCGGAAAATTTAACCTCTGAGCCTCCCGCCTGAGCCTGCACAAGGTATTCGAAGTTGAAGCCTCCTCGTCGGTTTCCCATGGGGTCCACCCACTGGACGAACGCAGGATGTTGCCATTGTACAGGGGGGTCATGGAATAAGCGCTCCCATTCCTGAGCTGCGCCTTCCATAGCGTCTGTGCTGGAGGTCGGGCGTCGTCGGCGCCCGTCAGGATCCACCACCCACTCCGGGGAGTACAATCGAAGTCGGCCAGCAGTAGGGCGGAGGGATTTCGCCCAAGTCTTTAAGTCCATCCTACACAAAGCCTCCTTTCTGTCCCTATAGCACCTGGACGACCTCTGCGGCGCTGGCATCTGGCTTGGAGGTCCCGGGCGACGGCAATCCATCGTAACCTGTTTGGCGCAATCTTGTCTGGCCCGAGGGTTGATGGGAGGGGTGTCCCAGTCCAACGTAGGTTGTGGAGGCGGTGCAGGTCCATGTTGTTCAGTGTCGTGCGTACTTGGCACCCAAATCTGTATGGCCTGCTCAGTGACTCCTGTGAGCGCCTGTGCCCACTCCCGCGGGCGCATGACGAAACCATCCCAGTCTTCAATGGAAGGCCTGCGCGCAATGTTACCAGGCGCCGTGAAAAGTGCGTTATAAGATGTTGTGCGCCTCCCTGCCACAACCGTCTTACGACACCGTGCTGCTCCGAAATCTGGAGTTGACTCGCAGGGCCATCTGCGGCGTGCAATAGCAGCGTCTTGAGGCTACGAAGCTGATGTATGCATTCCTCCCAGGACGCCTTTGCACGGGAGAGGGCGAAGTCGGGTTTGGGCGAAGGGGGTGGAAGACTAGCTACCACAGAGAGTGACGTAGCTTTCTCCAGTGCATCTCGAAGGTTTCCATTTCTCTGGTCAGCCAATCCACCTGGTTCAAGTAGCGTGGGCGTGACTGTGAGTGTATCCAAGAAAGTATCAGCCGCCTGTCGTGCCTCCGACATGACAGCGGCCAGGGCAGGACGGGACGGGTCGATGTTAGCACGGATCTTGGCGCGTAGATCTGCCCCGCTGTCACTCAGACCAACGTCGACGATGCGGCGCCAGTCGGTTCGGGCGGGATCGGCCGACGCAGCGGGGGCGGATGGGAGGGAGTGGCGAAAATCCACCACAACCGGGTCATGGTCAGTGCGGCGCTGCCATTGCCACACTATCGCAGCATTGATCACCTGGCTGGCACCGCCAACACCGTCCATGAACCAAATCTGATCGAGCCTTGAAACAGTGCCTTGTCTAGAGTAGAAGGTGTAGGCCCGCAACTGGGGGTGCAGCTCCCTGAAGCAGTCGCTAAGTCCCATCTGGTCCATTTGCATTGCTAGACTGCTCGGTCTAATTTTGGCCCGAACCCCCCAACAATCAAGGTCCGGCGAAGTAAAGCTGTTAGTATCGCCAGCTACCAGCAGAGCACTGTCGGTTTGCACGGCGATGTCCCGCTGGTCCTGGAGGAATTGTACTAGGCAGCGTTCCTGAGCCAGTGCTCTGGCGTCCTGGTCGAAGGCGTCAGAAGTGGCCGTAGACGCAACGACCCGGATTGCTGCGCCATCTTCAGTAAGCAGTGTGCCGGCTACAGCACGCCCAAGTCCTTCGTCACATGTTGCCACTGGCCGATGTAGTCTTTCCGTACGGCGATCAGGACGCCGGACGACGAGGGGGCAGGTGCATCTGATGAGAGGGCTGATGCAGGGTCTACACAATGGCCGATGGCCTCGTAGCCCCTTTGCTCCATACCAGACACTGCTCACCAGGGATCGGGTCTTCATCATCGCCACCACTGCCATCAGTGTGCTCATGGGCCGGTATTTCCATCAGCTATGGGGAGCTGCAGAGCCTCGGCAATTGGCTCGAAAAGCAATGGGGGAGGCCAGGGAAAAGGAGGGCCTAAAAGAGGGGAATAAGCTCGAAGTGACTCGCCTCGCAGAGATGGTGGGACTGCGGTCATACACCAGCTGCTTACAACGCTCCAAGTCTGATCCAGAAGTTGCAATGGCGGCGCGTGGGATGACGGTGCTAGGCAGTGCAGTTGGGCAGTTAAGCTGTAAACGGAAGTTTGCAGCAAGCAGACGTACACATGGAGTCCTATCCGGAAGTCAACGCTGCACTCCAACGCAGTAATGCATAGTTGCTGAATGGGGGGCTCCAGCTCAAGCCAAGATGGAGCCTTGCTTTTGCGGCCATTGCATCAGGTAGTTTGCTCAGCAGAGCAATCCGGATCAAAATCTGCCAAGGCACCCCAACACCTGGCGTAACCGGGTGCCTGGCGGTCAATCCCACTTGTTGTGGGGGACATGAAGCGGCCCAGAGACGCGTCAGTTGTCCATCTCAATCAGGTTCTCGTTGCAGCTGGGGCAGCGATGACCAGGTATGGGAGAGGCGAACCATCTGATGACACACTCCTTATGGAAGTAGTGCATGCAAAGCAAACGAACAAGTGTTTCACCTTCACGAAATGGCTGGAGACAGCTAATGCAGTTGGTGACGGGAAGGGGAGTACGCTCACAGTCCATAGGAGGGGCCATGGGAGCGCTCTCCGCGGATCCGACTAGAGACCCGGCCTCTGTATGAATTGTTACTGGATGGCTCCGGCTGCGGCGCTAGTACCGCACCGCACCCCGCAGGTGAGCTCAAGCACCGACGGCGGAGAATCCGCATCTTCGTTGGAAGGGGCCCACCGTCAGCCTGGGGGCGCGGAGGGGTCAGGCCCTCCATGGCAGGCATTGTGCTCCTCACTGTCGGTCCACCGCCAACCGGACCGGACGGCGGGATAGCGGCGTAATCCCCCGTGTTGTTGGAGGGCTCGGAGGTATGTGGGGCAGGCTCTGGGTTGCCATTCCCTGTAGGCCCCGGCGTGGCATCAGGTTCGGATGTGGGGACAGCATTGGCGAGCTGCCTGGTTATGCGTGTAGCCAAGGTGATTCGTAGGTTACGTGAGGTGGTTGAGATAGTCACCCCCAGATTGTTATCAGGAATAGCACCGCCACAAAGCTCCTCCATGATGCGCTGTACCAGGCCTGCATCCAGGAACCGAGGATGTCCCAGTAGGAACGCAGTGACACGGCGCCTGGCATTGGCGGGGACAAGTTGGTGCAGCTTCTGCAAGGACTGAAAGGTCGTGGATCTTGATGCCAAAGCGCACAACATAGATTCCACAGCTGCTGGGGAGGGCGGGGACGCGAGACCACCAATGTGAAATCCTGCCGGGAAAGTCACTGTCAGACTGGGAGCGGGATGGGGGGCAGGCGTCTGGGGCGAAGGGCGGGGGGGGCGGCGGGAGCGGGCGGTCGGAGTGTGTGTCCGTTCTCCCACATTGGCTGGGCGGGGGGAGGCAGTGCGGAGCGGGTGGCGGGAAGGGGGCTGTGGGCGACCTCTTCTTGTGCCACCGCGCCTCTTCGAGGCGCGACGGAGGGGGGAGGGGGAGCGTTGGCGGCGCGCTCGCTGCCTCATGCGGCCATGGTTAAGTGCCATCTCTTCACGATATGCGTGCGGGGCCGGAATCCAGCATATCATTGTGAGGACGGCGCGGAATTGGGGAGCGCAAAGTCTCAAGAAGAGTACATGCAGTCCAATTTGCGGTCTCTCTTAGATAGGCTGGTAGTCTTCGAGCGGGGAGCACCATGCTACGACCCGGCGGCGGGAGAGGGGAGCACCAATACCACCCGGAAGCCAATAAAAGGGGAGCACCAATGCTGCAACCCGTGGGGGAAGGGGGGGTGTTGAATCAGGAAGTACTGCAGGAAGACCTCGTTCGGTGGTCCACTGCACCGGCCGTTCCACAGTTGCCGTCTCCCACAAGGTACTTGTTGCAGGAACAGGGGGTGACATCGTCAGTGACGCCACTAAAGTTCCTCCTGTATCAAGGCTGGAATTAGGTGAAAGTTCCCGACTTTCTTGCCCGCCGTAGTGGCCGTAGTGGCAAAATATACGAAGTCCGGCGGTCTCACCTCTAATGCATGGTGGTCTCCCGCACCGCGTCAAGTTTGATGCAACATACGATCGCTTCGTATCAACAAGCTTCGATCTGCCAACAGCTGCCAAAGTCTGTATCTCTTCTGTCGGACCTATCATGAACTGTCGTCTGGCTGGTCAATGTCGAATGCGACGTGGTCTTCATGCCAAGTGTCTACGTGTAGAGGCTTCTTAGGCACGGACCAGCCAACAAGGTCTATCTCCAGCTTCATAGAGCGAACGACTGCTACACAAATACAGGTCGTGTCAAGACCGTCACTACCTTCACGATCACAAAGCACTAACATGACGCAATACTTCAAGTGCCGTCTGTGCATCTCGACATGTGCGGAGGGCCAGTCAGATGCTGCCACAATGCTGCAGACTCAACTGTGCCGTCCAACCCCTCCGGGAATAGGGCAATCCACTACTGGGGAGCTGAGTAGTTCACCCCAACTCTTCGGCACTGGCTGGTGTCCTATGTCCTATGTAAGCCGATCGGCCCACATCTGTGCATACTTGGTAGGGTGCCACGTCCCAGCTCTAAAAGGCGCAGCATCAATCAATGGAGACTTTCTGCGGCATGCGTGGAGAAGGGACAGCGGCCTTCCCTAGCTGCTGCCTAACTGCCATGGTGCAACAAGTGATACAGCACAGCATATCGGAAATCCTCAGAGCTTTAAAGAGATTTCCCGCTACTCAATCGAAACCTCATACAAGAACTCTACTGGCAGGCGGGTCTCCCAGGCATAAGCTTCGCAAGCAACTCTCAGTGTCCATCGTCTACGAGGGCTGCGATAGGCCAATGCGTGGGAGCTACAATAGACAAGATTGGTGAGCTGTGCTGTAAGGCAGCGTGTTATAGCAGTCCGACTGACAAAGTATACGCGGGTTCAAGTCGCACAATTGCACCGCTGAGTCTCGCCCTATTGAGCCGGTGACCAAGAGCCAGGCACCTTTAATCACCACTCTGCAGACGATTAGCCCAAGAGTGGATGTACAGCGTGCTGGAGTTCCCTGATATGATAGAAGCAGAAGATGGGAGAGGGTACTATCGCCCTAGCAGTAGGGAGGAGGCAGGGAGGGTGGGGGGTGCTCATCGGGACCAAGTCCCTTAGTACCGGTCCCGGGGTCCGCACCCACCCTGTGCGGCCCCGCCCCAAACAACTGCTAGGCCCGGGGACGACGACGACGACGACGACGACAACCTGTACACCAACGAGGAGACCTTGACCCTGCTCTCGGGGATGAGGATGGCTACGGATATGACGCATATTCCTGCCCTGCCGCAGAGAGGGAGGAAGAAGAAGACGAGAGCTAAGAACTAAGAAGATCTCGAGCTCGAGGAGGATGAAGCTTTTGCGCTCAACGCCTTAGAGGAACTCGACCCAGAGTCCTCTGAGAGCGGCCGCGTCATGCAGTTGCGATTGGCTGCCGATGCGGCATTTGGTAAGGCAAAAGGCAAGAAGGGCAAGATGCTCAAGTAAGATCACGCCTTAATTCAGAGGAACGACGTGACAAGATGCGTTGCCTTCAGGCTAAGTCTAAGTGCCTTAGGCCTTAGGTTTGGTGCCATCGAGCACTGGGCTGGAGACCCAGAGTGCAAGGCGCGGGGCAAGGCCCGAGCCCACATCGCAATCGCCCAGCCGCGTCCCATCGGGCACCGACGCTGAACCACACGCTTATATGGTCAACGACCTGAGTGCAGGTGCCAAGGCTAGGCCCGCGGCCCCATCCAGCAGCATGCAGATGGAAGTGGCGATCGCAGGTTTGAGGAGGTTTTTTCCAGTAAGACAGAGTACGTGACCTGGGCTATGGAACCGAGGCCTAAGGCAAAAGGGCCGAAGAAGGTGCCACCGAATCCTCCAATAGATCTATGCGCGACCTGCATAGACTACTTCACTTAACAAGGGAGTTCTGCGAACTTCGTGCGCAAGACCTGCAGGGACTGCGACCACGTGTCCCAGGAGAGACGGGAGCACGTGTACACTATGGATCCAGATGCGCGGCACATTCGTGGATGAAGTGCCCCAAGAGTTTCACAAGGAAAGGAAGGCAGCAGCTGCGCGCATCCTGGAAGCGACCGAGCAGGCGCTTCCCACGGTTCAAGCCGTTATGGCTGACGACGCGACTGCCGACCTCAGTTCTGAGGCGGTGGAAGCACTACTCGTGTTGCTCCAGGACCGAGTGAAGCAAGCTTTTGGCTCAACAAGAGCGAGTTCACCCGACCGCGCTTCACTGTCACGACTGACCGCGCGAGGCCATCACGACATGGACCAGAGCCCCAATAGCCCGTGGAGGTTCGTCCCCACGGCGCTTGTTGGCAGAAGCACAATGCAAGGGAGAGGGGAAGGGGAAGTCGGAGACTCCCTTAGCCCCAGGTCAGCAGCCAGACGCTCAGCCGAGCACGCCGCAGCACTTCAACATATCAGACGCTTTTGGGGCTGATGCCGGCCATGGAGGATGAGAGGCCAGCGCAAGTGGAAGCGGACGAATGCGTACCGCTTGACGCCCTCGATCCGTATAGCTTCCCGAGCTGTTCCGACTGTTCCTCGGACAGCGGAAGCGCCGGCTCCCACAACGTTGCCGAACTAGATGCATTACCTTTGCGGGAATCATCCTCTCTACGGAGAGGTGAGGCCTGTAGGCTTTCAGGTCAATAATAGGATCTTTCCAGCATTCTACGTTTACTGAGAGAATGCAAGAGTAGTGCGCGTTCTTACCACTCATGTGGATGATTTTTTAGGGCATCCATCAAAGGAGGTAGCAAGATTATCGACAAACTGCTTACGAAGTTCGAAGTAGGATGTCGAGAGCAAGGCCGATTTAGGTTTTGCGGCAAGCAGTTCGGCAAAAGCGGAAATGACGTACTTATTGATCTCACTGACGATACCAGTAAGATAACATACATAGACGTTAAAGCGAACCAAAGGCGCTCGGATCAAGTAGACCGAGGTGAGGACCGACAGCTGCGTTCCGTAGTAGGCAGTCTTTCGTGGATATCCCGGGAGGCCAGGCCAGATCATTGTATCGTGTGCCGAAGCTTGAGAGCTCGATAAAGGCAGGGTGCTACCATAGCCACCCTGCAGGAGGCAAACAAGGTGCTGGAGTTGGCACTCAAAGGCAAGGATCTTAAGCTAAGGTACCGGAATGGGCCGTTTGACTTTGACAAGCTAGGTGTGTAAACCGCATCCGATGCGAGTTTTGCCGAGGAATCTAACAACAGGTCCGAACAAGGAAGGATTCATTTCGTAGCTCCTGCAACACAGTTAGGTGATCCGTCTTGTGACACATACGACTGTATGGTTGTATCGTTCTCGAGCACAACCATCAAGAGAGCGTGCCGAGCGACGCTTCAGGCAGAAGCGTACGCGCTACAGAACGGACAGGAAGCCGGAGATAGAGTTATTCGAGCTGTATTAGCCGAAATCTACGGATTCGGATCTCAAGGTACCGAATAGGAGGCTCTTGCGGGAAGCAAGGTAATTACCCCGCGTCAGCCTCACAGATTGTAGAAGCTTAGCCGACCATTTGAAGTCCGACGCGCCCGCGCAAGTTCAAGATAAGCGACTACAAATCGAGCAAAGCGCTTTGCGCCAATCTATTTTGACAGAAAATGGCAATCGCACTTGTGAGGTCTACCCCGGTGGCGGAGACCGTGTTGACTGGATCGACACGGCTACACAAGCCGCTGACTGTTTCACGAGGTCAATGAAACCGGCTTTTATTCGATTGATCGAATCTGGTGTATACAAAGTCAGGAGGGCTAAGTTGTAATATCGCAGACACTGACTAAGACGTCCATATAGCCTACGTATGGCTCGCATCAGTTGAATAAGTCGCAAACACCACCGGCAGGATGATACTACCAAGTTGGAGTATCACTTGGTCTTGAAAACATCATGTGCATACCGCTGCTGTCTAGGCATTGAGCTATATCGGTAGTTACGCCTACGCAGTGCTTGGGAAAAGACCTCCAATTTCAAACATGGGTTTGGTGGGATCCAAGATCCAAAATTTTTCAGAGACCTGCTGGTGTAACATTCGTTCTTGTAGCGAAATGTCGAAAAAGACAACCATGTCAGACAGTGTTGCACAAGGACACCTCGGTAACCTGGGTTTCAAAGCTTTGTTCGACTCGTGAGACTCATGAGTCTTTTTGGAGTCTCATCCAAACCTGCCACGTGAACGCCTCTGGCAACTACGAAACATCTGGAGCATGTCTTGCAAGGATATCGGCCAAGTTTCCCAACCATTTGCCTGGGCCTTATTCTCCGAAAAGGTTAGGCCACGAAGCCTAAAACGAGCACAAGCTAACAAAGAGCTCAGGAAGTCCGGAAGCCTTATCGCACAAGTCGTTCCCGAACTATTTTCGGAAATGCTGGGGCTTTGAACTCCGACGTCCCCATGCTCTTTGAAGCATGGTGTTTCCAGCCAGTTGTTTAGTACTCTTCTGCGACCTTTCCAAGATTTTTGGACGACTGCTTTTGGTTGTGTTTGGACTTTCTGATCAATCAAATTGATGTCTACTGCCCACACATCAAGAACCGGTAGCATCACTCAGAAATCATCGCAAACACAAACAAAAGAAACAAATTGTTCACGTTGGCTGCTCCAGCCGAAAACTGGCGGCCAAACCAGCACCTGCAACCGAATACAAACAACAAGTCGTCCCAACTGGCATTATTTCTCGAGGGCTCAACGTTGAGATGGTGACTCGCCAACCGCAATGGACAAGGAAGCGACTTTCGATCCCGACACGGCGGCCTGCAGACAGCTTGGCAGGACATACATAAAAGCTATCACCCCAGAGCGAATGCCATCAGTGCGGCTTTCTGTCACCTTCAATTCCAGACAGTATAGCAACAGAATGCATGGAAGCATCGCACAACCTCGCGGACGGGGTTGATGTAGGACAAACAACCACTCACGACCTTCCCACTTCGGCTGGGGTCGACATCAGAGAGCTGCTCCGACGTATAACCTTTTACACATTGCATCGGCATAGCTTGCAGCACACAGCAAAGGCAGCATGTCTCCCCCCCAAGCCTGTGAGGCTCCCTGCCCGTTTTGTATTATCAGGCAGTGCACCCAGGCATACACCAGAGCAACCTGTCATGCCAATCTCCAACAACTCACAGATCCAAATCATCATCCAGGCAGTGTGCAATAGTTTATGCAGCAGTGTCGGGATGGAATGCAGTTGTGAACAAGGACCTAAAGGCTATCGCCGAGATTCTTGAAGATGCCCGCCTCGAAGGACGATTGCGCTCATTGAAACTTAGCTCAGACATTGCAGCTCGCCTTGAATGAAGTCCTCTGCCGGCTTGACCACTACTGGTGCTTCCCCCTTCCGACGCAGATCTACAGGTTCGAGCGCTGGCGCAGCTTGCAACACAGGCCGTTGCCATGGGCATCGACTACAAAACTCTTGGGATCGGTTTCTGGCCTGAGGTTGAGCATGGATCGGATAAATAGCAGTGCCCCGATGTGCCCCGTGTCACCCTGTGCCCCCCAAAAAAGGCTGGCACCATCCCTCCTCGCGGACGAGCTATCGGCGCGGCGAGCACCGGTCCACCCGCTCACCGGCCTCGCGCCAGAGGCAAAAGGCCTCCAAAGCTCGGCTCGTGGAGGCGCGAGCGAGCATCGTTGCTGGTGCGTTGGTGCCTGCGGCAGCTTCCTTATGAGGCACTTGCATCTGCAGCGGACTTCAAGCTGGACATGCGGAGTATGCTGATAGAAGAATTTCTCCGCGAGATCGGTGTGGCACATGAAGCCAGCCTGCGCAGCTCATCCAGAACGCATTGCCGCTGGTTCCTGTCGTTGTTGTTGCTGCGAGAGGTGAGGCAGTGCAAAGCCATGCATCCTAAGCCCCTAGAGCCTTGAAACAGTGGCGCGAATATTGAATTCCAGGTGAGACCACCACCTGGCCCGGTGTCGTGTCAGCACTGGACGCAGAACTGCTGCTGCCACTCCGCGCTCTCAATGACACCCGGAAAAGACCTAAAGCCGGGGGGCATTGTGCATGGGAAGCGTCTGGTAAGATACACGGGTTGGCAAAGACGAAGGGCAGAGTTGAATCTGAATACTTGTGTGTGCTTTGTCGCGGAGAGTCGTCTTTCTAGCTCAGGAATGTCGCATGCTGCAGACCATGTGTGGCGCTCCACTTCCTGAAGATGAGCTGAGGCGTGTTGTGCTGTCTCTCACAGAGGCGGTGCTGAAAAGCAGTACCGGCTTCTCTGACTGGCGGTACAGCACACCCAGGGGTCAAGACCAGTTGCGTGGATTGTCTGATCATCAGATCATGCTCTGGCGAGAACCGACTGCACAAGAGCATGCAGCTGGACTAAAGACGCACGAGGACGCTGTTGGAGAATTGGGCTTCTTTTGGGCAACGAAGATCGGAGGCCCATCTCATGGCTTCGATTACGAAAGCCAATGCATTCTGCCTTTGCTTGCAAACGCGCGGCACAAGGTAATTCTGGTCAGCGATCCCACTTGGACAGATCACCCGGTTGGGAGAGCACATTGGCGTTTGCTTTGGTCTGTTGGGTGTGGCAAGAAGCAGCCGGAACCTCGCCTATGGTTGGAGACAGTGAATGCCGATTTCGAAGCCCCTGTTTCATCAGAAGGCCGGAAAGCTGAAGTCGAATTCCATCGCTTTGCAGCACGCATGCCAAAGAGAGCAAAGCTTTCAAAGGTTGGCAGACCGCCGTTCTGACCCACGCGATTTCCAAAGCAGATGCGATGGGTGTACCACTCTCGGTGCCTGGGAACATGGACAACGAATGGTGTTCGACTCTGTCTTGCTGTCTTGGTCTATCCGAGCCTTTAAGTGCTTTGCCCGGTTCATCTAAGGTAGACTTGATGCAGGCGGCTGCTTTGCACTCGCTCCTTGGCAGCTCGAGAGATGTGGAAGAGATCTCCGAGAAAATGCTGCTGCGAGCAAGCAATGCAACTCGGCACACCTGGCTGTCCCCAGCTTGCCGCTTGCAAGCATGCCGCTGAAGGAGGCAGAAAGGAATCAGCGATTTACTTAGTTTTCAAGTTTTCCAAGGCGATCGTGGAGGCTTCGGATTATCTCAGCTCGGAGCATGACTGGGTGCTTGGCTGCTGAAGAGTCGTTTATAGGCTTTGATAGCTTTGGGTGAATCTCCGTCAGGGTGGACCTGATAAAGCCGCAGCGGGCTTGAGATTGCCGGCACTGGTTCGCTGGTTGGTTGTCAAGATCCAAACCACAGCTTCGGGATAAGTTTGCAATGCTGCTTTCGGGGTCCCTCCTTATGCGGGCTTTCTTGTGCAGCCGATGCAGCCATATTCACTTCCTGCGTCAGCTCCAACATTTTGCCAGCAATACTGTCTGCTGGTTTGTCAGGAGCACCAGTCGTCGGAGCTGTATTTATGGAACTTGCGGGCAAGATGACACAATGTTTGATTCGTTTTCGAAAATGTAGCTATTGACAAAGGAGTTTTTGTGTTGGGACTTGTGCCTTGGCTCCTCGATGGCCTGTGGTTTCCAGAGTCACGTCTCAGACTGGAGGTGCAAGATGGCGAAGAAATCACAATGTCGATTGCACGAGCTCTCTACACTCCAAGGCAGTTGCTAGTTGCTGCTGCTGGTCGAGAGGTTTCAGTTGACTGCGGAACCAGGAAGCAATGTAAAAGATGCCTTGGTGACTTTAGTGCCAACTCCTCAGCTTGTAGCTTGTTCTGTAAACTGAATTGAAAATGTGCTATGCTTTTCAGCAGGGAGACATCCAATCTCCAAACCCCTCGCTCGGCTTGGGAGCCCCTCCACATAGCTTTTGCGTTCCGTCCTGGCCAGGAGAAAAAGACCGCTGGAAGCAACCGAAGAGTGAGCAGGGAGGTGCAAAGATGTGAAGTTGTGTCATCCTGATACAATTCATCTGCGAAAGAGCACTGTATTGCACTCATGCATGTAAGCACGGAGAAATAGGCTGAGCAAATTGAAGTGATTGTCAGCATGTTCTTTGCAGAAATCGCTCTTTGCCAGAAAAATCTGCATCTTCACCTCCCAATGATGCATCTCATTCTATTGAATTTGGTGCCATCCAAGACCGAGCAAGTGCATCGATCGATCGGTTCCGGCTTGCCAACCAACTCCAACTTGCTTGTTCCATACCGTTCACTTCTGCTAGAAGCTTTGCAGCTTTGTGGGTTGATAAAGCGTGCGCACCGCAGATGAACTTCATCATTCTACATGATGGTTCAAGCTGGTGCGCAAGTGACTCTTGTGCAGGTTTCGGTCCTCCGCACTCACACACGCACCGACACAACCAGGCTCGGTTTGCTGTAGCGCAGCATCTTCAACAGAAGTGTTTGCTCAGTCGGTGTAGATAGACACAGCACCCACGTGCGTTCAACAAATCCAGAGCTGATTCCCATTTTGCCCAACACTCCTCTAGCACCATGTTTTGGACACCGCAACTTGTACCCAACACTTACAGGTATTGCTCTTATGGATTTCGTCGGATCAACACTTCCGCGTGCCCAGGCAAACATGAATGGTTTGATGAACATAAGAAGGACAAGAAAAACATATATATATATATGTATATATATGTATATCTGCATATGGAATACAAATAATTTCAATCTGTTATTTTTTGTTTCCCGTTTATTATGTACTCGATTTTCTCTTTAAAGACATATTTATTTATTCATAGTCTCTATTTTTATATATATATATCGCAAAAATATAGAATATTTGTATTCGATACGAAAGTTTAAAAAAATAGAGGCGATATTAGGAATATGAATGGAAACTAAAGAAACATGAAAGGTGTTTTTTTTACGAGCAAAGTCAGGGGGGTTCTCGGATATTTTTTTGAATAGTGATATTGAGTAATTGAATTCGGGGTGATTTTTTATATAGATTTTGAAGGATTTCGATAAATATATTCTTAGATAGAAATTACATAAACCGTTAACATAAATGTAGCTGGTTGATTGCAAATTATAAACGAATCCTTCATACGAACTAATCATCACATGTGTTAGCTTGTATTTCTCTGTTTCGATATTTTATTATGATAAGATATTCTGAGAATTTATTGTATAAGATATCGTAGTTATTGACCCTTTACACTGGAACGTGGAATTCAAGTTTTGGGCGAGGAGGTGAGTGTCGCGGAGTGGCGGGCGAGGGTGAGAGGAGTGTCGCGGAGTGGTAGGTGGGGGCATGTGGGTCGTCGGGAGTGTCGTGTGAATTTGAGAGGAGTGTCGTGGAGTGATGGGCGAGGGTTTGTGCGTATGGAGTGGTGGGTGGGTGAGGGAGTGTCGTGGAGTGGGCGAGGCCGTGGGGGTCGGGAGTGTTGGGCGAGCGCAGGTCGAGGAGAGGGTCGTGGAGTGGCGAGCGAAGTCTTTTGTGTTAGGGCGAATTCGTGGAGTGGCGTTTTAGGGGGAGTGTTGCCGGGTTGGGTGTATTGTAGGGAATGTTACGGAGGAGGAGGGGAGTAGGTGGGAGGATAGATGAGTTTTGAGTCTCGTGGGTGGGGGGGGTTTGAGATGAGGAGATTGGTAAGTTTAGGATTATGATATGGGATGGGATGATGGGGGACGAATTATTGTTGGGAGGAATTTATGATATTGGTATCGAATATAATTGATTAATGATTTATTTATTGATATATTTTTCTTGTGAAGTCTTAATATTTTTTATATATTTTTGATTTCTTATAGATTTTAAAATATTTGTTGAAATAAACTAATTGATTGATATATAGTATATTATGAAATTTTAAATACGATAAAAAAAAATTATATATAGTTAAATTTAAATGAGAAATAAGAAGAGTAATTAGATGATGAATAATATTTATAATTTCTAGATTTATAATTGATATATATAATAATTTTCTAGCAGCGATTATAGGGAATAATATTATTAGAAAGAAATCGCTTCGAAGAGATAATTTATTATAATTCTGAAATATTTCGTAATTCTATATATAATAATACTTTTTAGCGAAATATCGCTAAAATAAGAAATTACAATTAAAATTTTTTACGAAAAAAATAATATATATTATATTTAGTTATTTATAATAATACGGAAATTTCGTTATTAAAAGCGTCGTTATTTGATATATTAAATAAAGGGATGATATCGATTATAAAGTCTAGATTTTCTTCTAGTAGTAGTCTTTATTAGCCGAGATAAGGATTATATTATTGAAAGAAAATTTAAAATAACCTTTTTCTTAATTTACGATTGCTCGCGATTTTATATAGAAACTAAACACTTATATTATATATATATTTCATAGAATTATATAATAATGATATATTTTAAATAAGATATTATGTCGTCTAATTTAATATATGAAAGATTTAATTTGTTCTAAATACATATTTTTAATTTGGTTTTTCTATGAATATGTGATTGTATTCTTTTCTCCCAAATGGCAGATTATTTCTGATTTAAATAGAATTTAGTTTGCGAGATCTAATTCTATTAATAATATAAGACGATAATATGTCGATTATTTTCATTAAATGAATTTTTTTGTTTATTTTTCGAGATTTCATTCATAAGATTTCGATATGAAGATTTTTTATATATTGAAATTATTCGTAATGATATGAGATATTTGGAATATTTATGAATGATTCTAGAAAGATATTTGGCGAATCTCGGATTGCCAGCGATTATCTATTGGATTCAAGATGATATTATATATATGATAGAGTCGATATTGGTAATATCGAAGGAATTATAGTATTAGTAGTATCTTGGGGAAGACGAGGGTAGGGATTAGGAAGAAGTCGAAAAAGATACGGCAACGAATTGATAAAAAAATCATAATAAAAAATATAAATGGAGCCCCTTCGTCTTTATTATATTTCCTAGATATCAAAGAAATTGAAATAATACTTTTTGATTTCATAATTCAGTTTTTATTATAATATTCTGTCTAAATCTTAATTTTCTTAATTTGTATCTGAAATCTATTAATTCATAATAGAAATATGAAAAGAAAATCCAGAAATATATTATTATACGAATAATTGATTTCTTCTTAGAATCTAAATATATAATTTGATTATGATTTCGAATAATAGATTAATTATCGTTAATCTGAATCATTTTAGCAAATTAGCGCGTCATTCCCCGTCTTCTATATCGAAATCCCAATTTGCATACAAATCCTCTCGGAACTTTATATAAGATTCCATATTATATATACGCTTTCGTCCTATTCCGCGATGCTCCTTGCTACCCACTTTCTCCCTTCACTCAACGCCCCACACACTCTTACCCTCGCCCACCACTCTGCGATACTCCCCACAGCACATACGCCCTCATCCGAAATTTTCGATATTCAAAATTTCGAATCTTTCATTAGAATATTGAATATCAATATTCTTTCATATGTTAATATCAAACAACACGATGAATAAAGATTAGTGTATAATCCAAAAATAACCGAATATATCGTCATACGAAATTTTCCATCTCCTCAGAAAATAACATGACACGAAGATTTCTTGGTTCTCGAGATTTCCCAAATTATGTTCATTCATTGAAATCTGCCTTTGTAATCGAAGATTGCTGAAGAATTTAACTATATGATTTTCTATGATTTGATCGAATACGAGAACCATTTTTCAAAAAATTCTATCATCTCAAATTTCATTTGTAATTATATCTCGAATCGTAATATTATTTCAACGATATATATATTTATTTATTTGTTTATTTATTTATATAAATACAATCACGATAATCAATATTCATATAAAACAAACACTCTCGTAATATCTATCAATGATATATATATATATATAGATTTGTGATATAGTAAGTTCTCAAGTTGGTTGAGTGCGTGTCGAAAAGAATATCGTGTAGTGGTGGGAGGGGACGTATAAGATATGGGGAATAGTGAGGACGTTAATTTGGTAGCGGTGGGTGAGATCGGTTCGAGGGAAATGTCGCGACATGGGGAGCGGGCGTATTTGTCGAATGTCGTTGTCGTGGAAGAGTGGGTGAGGGTGCGGGGACTATCGTGGTGTGCGGAGCGGCGGGGGGGGCGGATGAGGACGTTTAGGTTGAGAGAAGTGAAGGAGGAAGGTGAGTCGAGGCAAACGATATGGATCCAGGAGAGTGTCGCGGGGCGGTGGGCGAGAGTGCCGCGGGGAAGCGCATAAAGAAGATATGGGATGGTATGTGAAGATATTTATAATGCGGGTCGTGAAATGAGGCGGAAGCGCGTATTTCAAAAGAGTATCATTGAGTGGGTGTCGAGGATGTCATGGTCGTGGCAGCGGGCGAGGGTATATATTCGTATTTAGATTCTAGGAAAGAATTAGTATTTTTTGGAAAATATATCTTTTATCGATTCTTTCGATATAATTTTACGATAATTAAATATCTTGATATAATCGTAGGCATGGAGAATTATATTTATCGATATCTGACGTATTGTTTTATAAGAGCGAATGATTATAATTATCGTAGCGTTTATATATTATTCGTATTCATAAAAGAAATGAATATTTATAAGAACAAGAAATTAATATTTAGATTTTATATATGATATCCCAATATCTTAGTATTCTAGATATCTTGCTATCTCCTGATTTCATAAATCGATCTACTGAATAAATTAATAGAATACTAATCTATAGAGCATGCGATTTCGAGAAAAAGATCTATAGCAGTATTTATATAATTATATCGGATCATTAGGCAATAGATCTATGAGACAAGATTTTTCATCTAAAGATTTCCTAAATGAGAAATATTGAGACTCTGGCATTTTGAAGGCGCTGTCCTATATCTGGCTGCTGGCTATTCCCGTCGATAGAATCGATGGGTCTTCTCTAATCTTAAGATATCTAAATCGATTTTTTCTTTTATAATTTTCATATTCTATATAGTATTCCAAACGATATTTAATCTTCTATTCTAATTCAATATTAATATCGTGGATTCGTGAACGAAGGCATATGAGTCGTGAAAAGGAGCGGACGTGACTTCGTTGAGATTTGCTCAGTGATATCATATGCTTAAAATTCCTAAATCATGAAGATTGGATTCAAAATATTCGAGATAAAATCTTGAAAAAAGTGATATAAAATCGAAGTATTAAAATAGTTTTTAAAATCAATATTATAATATAAAATCGAATTAGGAAAATAATTAGAAAAATATAGTCTTATATTATGAATTTGAAAAGCAGTAGCATAAATTTAGATAATCTATAATATATTGAATTGAATATTTATTTCCAGCATATATTTTTTTTTCTAAATTCGTTCAATAGAAATCGAATTTATGCGGATGAAAAGAAATTCATTCCAATTATTTCATTCTTTATAATCTTCTTTTTCAAATTAATATCAAAATTCATATTTTTATTCTTATCTTAAATAATCTTATAATTTCTATTGATAATATATTTCTA
>CAJNJA010061008.1:0-23625 GCA_905231915.1 Symbiodinium necroappetens
GCACCGGAAAACTTGGGCACTTCTTGATACGTGAGTGGGCACGAGAAGTCGTGGACATAGCGCTTGACATCCCAAAGTACACTAAGTAGAAAGTAGTACTAAGTAGCATGCTAGGCTGCTAGACTACGTGGAATACATGCGATAATGCCAGCTGCGCTCTGTGCAGGCTCGAGGCCTCGAGCACACCTACAGCTAGACAGATAGATAGATAGATGGAAAGATAGGTTGGTCGGTAGGTAGGTAGGTAGATAAGTAGATAGGTAGGTAGATAGACAGCCAGGTAAATGGATGCTTGTGCGCGCATGAGAGCTCGCATCGGTTTACGATTCTTCTAAATTCCTCGTTAAACCGTGCAAAAGCTTGGGTTGTCCTTCTCTTGTTTACTGAGGCTGCGCTCTCCGTCCGGAGCCCAACGGGATGTCGCTCGTGCTTCTCCTTTCGACGGTGTAGCTGTGCTCGTCGTGGGTAAGCACCCTCGCGACATGGTTTGATCCAGGTGACAGTTTTCCTCATGAGCTCCCTTCCACAAGCTTGGCTGCTATCCGTGCAGTCCTTAGTCGTTTTCGCTGGCTTCACTCGTTTTGAATTTGAGGGGCAGCTGCCGTGGCATTCATGCTCGCAGTTGGCAAGCATAATGTGGGGCAGTGCCTCCCTCTGAGCAAGGATATCGTGTTCTGCCTCCTCTTTGCCTCCTACATCCCGCTTCATAGCGTCTGGCCCTCGTTGGCCTGCCGATTATCCTTGATATGGGAGATGATGTCTACGATGGTACTGGGTAGTGTTATTCACAGGCTACTCACATCTTAAAGCCTGAGATCTAGACGACAGAAGACCTGGGCCAACTGCGGCTGACAACGTTGTGATGGTGTGGCGGTGATGGCTTTTGAAGTTGGTGTAGGGCCAGGAGGCACCTCAGTCTTGCATCGTCACTCGAAGAAGGTCCTGGGCTTTGTCCCACCCAGCATCACCGCGCCCTCCGGACCAGCTGGAGCCCCGAGGGATCCCGAGGGAAGGGGTTTTTGCTTGTATCCCAAGAACTTGGAAAGAGCCGCCACCTTGAGCCCAGGGGCTCCGGGGTCCAGACATCGACGGAAGGCTGCAACTAACGAAAGGGGCAGCTTGCGCAGACCGAGGCGCTGGCCACACTGGCTCGGTGCTCAGTGCAGAGAGCAAGAGTAGTTCTAAATCTCGCGAAGGACTGGAGGGCAATCTAGGCTTGGTCCGGGGTTTCTCCAACCTTCAGGACTGAGTGGGTCTGATGTGCATCCACGAATATAGCCAAACCAAGCCATATGCCGAAGACTTTTCGCTACCCATTCAAGTGCACGTCGATTCTTAGCGCTCGCTTGCGAAGCGGGTCAGGGCTACATTTTGTCGCAAGATGGATGGTAGCAAAACGGGACGTGGCGGAAGCTCGTTCAGTGTTAGTATTGCGGCGCCGGCTCGTGTCATGGTGTCTTTTGCTCGGTCCTGAACTCCACAAACTACAGCCCAAACCCTCGCCGTGTCGCTCCTGGCGTTTTCGTGCGGTCGTTCGCCCAGACCATGGCTGCTGCTGGAGTCAACGTCTGGATCCTACTAGGCCGCCATTGCTTTGTAGATTTTCGATGATTTGCAGGTTTAGGTCCCGCTCACCGAGAGTTAAGCTCACATCCTGCAGTCGGTTATCCCCTGCCCGAGTTGCCAGAGTTCGAAACAGAAGCAAGCGAACTCTCTAAGCCCTAACCGGCCCTGTCTAGGACATTTTCATGTGGGTAGTTACCGTTATAGGAGCCTTATAGCAGGTCTATATGCCTTATAGAAGCCTTATAGACGCCCTATATACCCTAAACTCCCCACCTGTAGTTTCCTTTTATCCTGACCTCTCAGTTTTCAGTCTTGAATCCTAGACCGAACCCCGGAACCCTCAGCGCTGGCATCCTAAACCCTAAACCCTAATGACAGGCTTTGTTCTCATCTCCTATGGCACTGCCCCCTACGTTGCCTACGCGTGGACCGTCGATCAGCTCCTGGCCCGGGCCCTGGCTGCGGGAAGTGCTGCCGTTGTCAAAATTAGGATTTAGGGTTTAGGGGTTTAGGGTTTAGGGCTTAGGGTGTACCGGAAAGCGACTGAGCGTGAGTAAGACATGCTCAGTTCCCGCATGTCTGGCCCTGAATCACCGAGGTTTGCCTCTATGCCATCCCCCCAGTGTCAGGGTCGTCATTGACGGCATCGTCAGCACACTTCAGCTCTAGAGTCATGAGGAGTCAGCTTGGGGACTTGGGGATAAGCTGCCGGGATGCACAAATCTTGGCTCCGGTTTTGCTAGTCGGAGGTTCTCTTCCTGATGCTGCTCATCGAGCACCGGGCTACGCTCCTGCAGGGGCGCAGTGGCCTGCAGCAGTCGGGCTACAAGGACCGACCGTTCGGAACGCCAGGGGGGCAAAAGAGACCGGCTGGATTTGACGTGCCTCATCTTTTCGTCGGGGTTTTGGGCGCAGACCTCAAGTTCGAGGCTGCGGTTTGTCGGGAGCTGACGTCGTGGATTTGTCATGCGTGGCGTTGGGTTGCAAAAACCGGAACGAGTGCATTGCCGGCACCTGCAAATCGTCTCGTGGTTCAGGCTTTGATTTCGGCGGATGAGGCGGCATCTGCTCAAGTGACCTGGGCCTGCAAGGAAATGCCAAGAGTAATCTGACTACTGCATCCTGTCGCTACAGTTGTCTACAAGGCTACATGGCACCCTAAACCCTAAACCCTAGGCCCTAAACCATATCGCGACCGAGGACATCCAATATGGGATTCGCTAGTGATACAGGCCATATGTGCCCCTTCGGCCAAAGTGCTTTCGCCCCGTACCTGAATCCTCGCCTAGGTTTGTCCGAGTGTGAGTGCTGAAACCCTCAGCCCTAAACCCTAGTAGGAGTCAGCGACGCCAGTGCCTGGTCGAGGCTTCGCGAGGTCCTGTTGATCCGCTGTCATCACGCTTCACAGCAGAGCCGGCGGCTTGGGATTCCGTCAAGCGTTCTGAGAAGGATTGTGATAGGGCGAGTTGAGACAGCTACAGGCTGAGTCGAGAGGAGACAGTGTCTGAAGTCAGCACTAAGTACGCTCTCCCGCACCGGCGGCGCCAACTCCGATGCAGAGGAGCGGCAACGCAGTACCATTGTGTGCACTGGTGCACATACTTAGTTACTTTAGAGCACTGGTGCACATACTTAGTTCCTTTCTAAACTATCAAAAGCTTTAAGCCATCAAAAGCCCTCTTGGCTCCGACCCTGAAGCTTTGCCTGGAGCCGTTCGGGCGTGTGCAGCAGTGCTATAGGCTCGCGTGTTTGGGGTGCCGGGCCGGATCGGTAGGGGTCGTCTAGATCCTACTATTACTATTATAGTGGTTATTACTATAATTACTATTACTATTACTAGTACTATTATTATTCTGTGTGGTTGTGGGGGTATGGTTCGCTGGCGATTTTCGAGCAGCACGGCCCCAAAGACTTGTAAATACCTCACTCCCAACATGGTTGCAAAGCTCTCTGAGCGATTGTGTGAGGTGTCAGACCACCCAACCAATGCATGACATAGACCGTGAGGGGGGAAGAAGCCCCAAAAGTCAGCAGTGCAAGGACAACGCAACGCCGCCTCCCGTGGAAGGCTCCAGCGGCCCTTTTCGCGTTCGCCAAAGACTCGTGTCTTGCAGAAACCTAGTGTTATTACTGTTAGTAACCCTAAACCCTAAACCCTAAAATATTGTGAACATTAAGAGTTCGCGCCAGGCCAAGACTTTGCCTTCCTGAACGGGCTCTGGGCACGAATCCGCTGGTGTCTCAGTCGGTGGAAGGATCGACAGCTCCTTTGGTGCATGATCGCATATGATAGGACATGACTAGAAGTACATGATAAGATGATGTTATATAATACAAGCTTAACACAGGATCAGCTCAGATAAGATAAGATGAGATAATATACATCATAGTATGATATAGCAAGTTATGGCATAATGTAGTGTTCTTCAACATTCTATGGTTTAATGGAAGGTATTGTAATATAATAATATAAAATTTGACTGTTATACGGTTATACTGTAATAGATGCTATATAATATTTAATATACAATCTGAAACAAAAAATGCAGTATAATGCAACATAATATATCGTGGAATCAAACCACAGAATGTAATATTATAGAATATGATACAACATAATGCAATACGGTAGAATGAAATATCGTATAACATCATACCACTTAATACAACATAGTACACAAAGATACCATATAAGAGCCCTGAAACCTTGATACCTCCGCTTCTGACATGTCTCTGTTCGCTCAGGAGAGCAGAAGGTGCAGAGCTTGGCATTGCATCCCGTGTTACGCTGACAGCGACTCGAGTCGTTTAGGAACCCCTGCTTGCGCGGAGTTTTCGCCAAGTCCTCCGGGCCCATGAGCTCCATCTTCGCCCGCCTGACCACTGGGCAGCGGCATGCGGCTTAGATCCGAGCGACAGTCTAGCCCATGTCTACCTTGTTTTTTGCCTCTATGGAGAGACCAGGTCCGTGGCCAGTACTAGCTCTGCACCGCGCCACCGGTTCGCTGCCGACAAGGCGCCACCATGAGAACCTGTGTTTGAGGATGTCCGAGGTGAAAACAGAAACAATAATCAATATAAATACAAATATGTATGTGTGTGTATGTATGTATGTATGTATGTATGTATGTATGTATGTATGTATGGAGGTATGGAGGTATGGAGGTATGTATGTGTTACATGTATGTATATATAAACATATATATATATACAACTATAACCGAGACCACTGGCCTTTCAGTCAAGAGTGCGGCTGTTCTGCACAACATGCTTTGCGTGCACTCGTCGAGTCGAATCTTGACTCCAGCCCTACACCCCATAAGCCCTATGAGCCCTAAAACCCTGAACCCCAAACCGTACAAACCCCAACACCCTAAACCCTAAACCCTAAATCGGAAATAGTTGCGATATATGTGGTCCGGCCATCGCTGAGACCGGTTTTCTTTTGGGATCTCCGAGAAGGAACGCAAAGGGCAGAATATCTCGACGGCTGCCTGCTGGATGCCGCAATGTGTTCGATTGACAAAGGACGGCGCTTGCCAGCCTCGCATTCCCATGGCTTTGTGAGCCTAGTCGTATGAACCATCACAGATATATGATATGACTGCTTCAGCTTGCTACCACCCCGATGGAGGCCGTAGGTTGCGGGAAGCACTGCGTCTGCACCCTGCCCCAGCTGCGAGCCCGTTTACCCGCGTGGTCCCTTGCAGGCACTTCTCCCAGCTAGATGAGTTGACTTCTCCTTGGGACATCTTCTGTCTCCCCTAAACCCTAAACCCTAAACCCTAAACCCTTAACTGTGAGGGGGAAAAAGGTGCTTTAAAAAAAAACCCTATACCCTGGCCATAAGGTCCAGCAACCTGGAGCTGCGGTGCACGAGGCGCCCTACTTCTCCGAGCGCGAGATGGAGTTCCTCATGCCCCGGGCCGCAGATATCGGGATTCAGGTGATCTCACGAGTTCAGGGGACCCTATATAAACCCTAAACCCTAAACTTTCCTAAACCCGGGGTTCACTGTCCGGGCTTTCGCAAGTTTGTTGCTTAGTAGGGGCCAGGACTGAGCCAAGGCTTTCCATGAGTGACTATAGAACTTGGGGTTTATCTTACCCTTGCGGGAGGTACAGCCTGTTTGCGCAGGCTGTGCAACGAGAGGGGTGTTCATCGCATGGGTCGGACAAGTGGGAATCTCATGGGACCTTGAGACCATCTTGCAAGGCTGCAAGCCTAAAGCCTCTGCAACGCATGTCTCCGACGTTGTCCAGTGTCCATCTTGGACATGGCAATGAGGCTTTCAGACATGGCTCGGATGAGTGATAGGCCAAGCAAGCAACAAAGTTGGGTATCCACTTCTGCAGCTTTGCAACCGCCCAAAAATCCATGTCATTGTGATGGGCAGTTATGGAACAGAACAATTTCAATGAAAGAGCCGAGCAGATCACCATTGCCTGTACTCCCAAGACTTGCTATGGCATTGCATCGCCGCAGCTATGCCGGAGTCTTGCGAGGAACAGTCTTTGAGCGCCGGAAGGCGGGAAATCGTTAAAGATCTCTGTGGAGTTCTCGGATTTACCAGCTGCTTTAGGGTTTAGGGTAGTAGGGAAGTGTTACCACAGGCGGAAACAATCGATGCCTTCAGCGAAGCAGAACAGGAGGCAAGCCGATTGCTTGGTTCAGCGCCGGATGTGGTTCTGAGTCTCAGGCCCTGGTCTGCCCAATGTCCCCATGCTCAAAGAAGACGGACTGCCTTGATAAGCGAGTTGCAGCTGCAGAACGGTTCCTTCGGCAGTTCCGGTTTCGGTTGTCGTCTTTGCTTGTCGAAGCCCGGCTCAAAGTCACACGATCCTCCTTCCTTATTACTACCCGTGAAGCGAAGCAATGCCGGGCGCGCCAATGGCAGAGAGCCGCATTCCTGCATTGGGTGCGTCGGTCTGTAAGGAAGCACCGGCTTCGATGCAGGGCTTGATGCTGATCCAAGTTGGTGTAGTTGGTGTGCTGCTACAAAGACCCCCCCTTCCGTTTCTAAGCAGGGCTCTTACTGTCAAAGGTGTATAATAACAATAATAATAGTAATAATGATATACACACATCATAAATCTAAAACAACTGCAATAACACGTAATAACAATAATACTAATAATAACAATACTAATTATAGTAAGAATAGTAATATGTCAGGGTCACTTCAAGGGTCGCAAGAGCGGCTCGCCAGGTCCGAGCTCGTCCTCTGCCGCCTGGTGTGTGCTCCTCGGATGGCATTTCTCTGATATTAGGGCTCTAGGGCTTTAGGGGGTTTAGAGGTTTAGGGGTTTAGGATTTAGGGGTTTGGGGGTTTAGAGAATTCTGGCGGGCCTCTTTTCGGGCGGCCGACTTGGGCGTAGAAACGGTAACTCTGGGTTTCTAGCGATTTCGAGGCAGTTTGGGCCTTCGGGGACGGTGCCGGGTGCTTCCCAGTACCAATGATCCATGATCAGTTCGCCGCTACCGTCGACGATGAATTATATGTGAGCCTGTGAGCTCCCATGAATTAGCTCAATTAAAGCAAGATTGTCTTCAGTATTCCGTTTGGAATCCTTCGTTCTTTCTCGCCTAGGGACTGCGCGGCCGAGTGTGAGCAGGTTCTATGGTGCTGGGATCATTTGCACGCTGGTCGTCTACGGCATCCTCCAGGCGGGCTAAGCCCCAAACCCTAGACAATGGCTAGTCCTAGCAAGGTGGGAGGCAAACAAAAAATCCGAAACCCTCATCCCTCCTTTGTGTACAGTTCCTTTCTTTTGGGCTCGTTCTTCTTGCCCGTCGTCACTTTCGGCGGGCCCCTGGCCAGAACCCCTCACTTGGCTAAAAAAGAGCGTGGAAGTGTTTTTGCGTCGCTTTGTCGTTGCATGGGGGACAGGCCGCCTGTGTTGGCTCTCCGGAGGTCACATCGTTATTGGCATCTGGAAAGCAAGATTCCGCACGCATGTGTTGGACCGCAGCTGTGGCGGCTGTCAAACAAAAATCGGCGATTTGTTTCCGTTTCATGAGCTGCAGCTCTGGCCCTGCGAATCGTCCGTCTGCTTCTTGAGCTTTCGTTCTTCTTTTGCAGGCTTCTGCAGGTGCGAATAGAAAGTGTATTCAGGCAGAGCTAGAATTAGTACGCGCCTTCCAGGAGGGCATCATGACGGTAGCTTACGACGGCACCCTCTTCAGATATTCCGAGCCCTGGCTGATCGAAGCATGAAGAACGCCAGCAATTCAGTCGTCCTCCTCTGATGCTGGATTTTTTTTTTGATATCTTCGCTTTACTCCTCAGGTCTTCCTCGTTCTCTGCAATCGCCTGGCAGCGGTGGCCTTTGCAGTTGCCATGGTCAGCTCGATGCAAGCAGAGGAAACGCACTTCTCCTTGCGCCTTGAGGCCGCAGGTTTTGATATTCATTTGCTGCCAAGACCTAGACAAACCCATACCTGATCTCAAACTATCTGGAATCTAGAGAGCGATTGCACGCATGGATGCAGAAGGTGTCGGTGCGTACAGAAGCTCAGTAGCCAGCCACTCGAGCCAAGATGTTCGTTGGGAGCACCCATTGTCTTCAGAATGGATGCCGCCGAGGCAATCGCGAAGGGCGAGTCTATGAAGAATGAGGTCCTGGACCGATCTGTCAATCTTGCTCTCTGTCTCTGTCTCTGTGTCTCTCTCACTCTCTCTCCCTCTCAGACTTTTTCCTCTGCACATCCGCCTGTAAAGTGGCTGGCCTGTCAAGTGAGCCGTTGCTTTCGGACCCGGTTGTTGTTTGTTTTCGAGTTCGAAATGGCTGGGCTGTGGAGGCCCCGCTGTGGAAATACCTCGTCGTGTCCCTCTCCAACGTCTACGCCAGCTCTTGCCAGTACGAGGCAGCAGAAACCCAGAGAGACCCCAAACTCTAAAAATGACTCTGCCCCACGCCTTCTCGGAGAGTCCGGCCCTCCTTCGCCTTCCTCGGGAGGCACTGAAGTATGTCTCCTTTGCAGTGCAGATGTTGGGAAAGAGCTTCAAGATGATGCCGGTCATGATGCCTGGCCGCCAGCGCACGGGTTCATAGGTGATCTTCAGACATCCTTGGCACGGCGCCAGCGAGTTGGAATCGAGGATCTGGGGCATGATCATCTCCGGCAAGTCCTACAGCTCCTTGCCCGAGGGTTTCCGCCTACAGCAGTCTTTTCGATTGTCAAGCAGTTTGAGCGGAAGCATCAGGTGCACGTGATTGGATGATAGCCCTGTCCGTCACGCTGGGCTGCACGGAGTTCCTGATGACAGGCCCTTGGCATGTGTTACCTGCTTTTCGAGCACACAGCTCCTGCTCCAGCAGCTTATTGTGTTGTTGAAGCTGAGCAAGAGACACGATGGCCGACTTGAGACATGGTAGAGTGCTTCGGTCCGACAGGTCCAACACATTCCAAGGTGGATGCTAACAACAGCTTCAAGGCATCAAGTTCTCCCGGACTGTGTGTCTTGATTTCTCTCAAGACCTTGAGCTGTGATCGGCCTGTATCCTCGAAGCAGTGAGTTCGCGCGAGGGCTTCTTGCTGCTTGGTGGCTTCCTTGCCCTCGATGGCTTGACATCAACATTCCAAGAGAAGCTCTTCAAGGCCTTCGGAATTTAAGGCGTGTGTTACCGTGTGTTGCCTTCGGACCTGTCGGCGCAGGAGCACAAGACGACCAAGTACAACCAGATGCTGTATATCAATCTACTTTCTGCCACTGTGTCAATGGTCACGCTCTTGGTGAACGCCTCAGCACAAGGTGACAGCGTGTTGGCCGGAGTGGTAGTCATAGCACTTGCAGCCATGAGACTAGTAGTGTTCATGATGGCGCACAGAGTTCAGGATGCCACAAGACGTTTCATCAAAGGAATAAGGACCTATAGAACAAGCACCAGAGGACATAGTTGGATTCGGACAGATCAACACAGTTCCCATCCCGGGCATAGTTTCATGACAGTCCTACAAGATGGATAACCAAATCATCACAACGTAACCGAATCATCACAACGCCACAAACCAGAGTACGCGTACTTTTCACCATGCCACGTTGTGATGGTAGTGGAGCTCGTCCACAACTACCCTGACATTATTTCAGAATTGTGATGAGAATGTCGGGTCTGCGTTTTGTAGTCTCAGCAGCAGAGCAACTGCATCGGTTGAGCTCCGGTCAGGTCAACAAATGCCCACCCTCTTTCTCACCCTTGCAACTGTATTTCTTTATCTACCGAGTTACTGCTCCTTGAGCTGTAAGCACGATGACGGGTCCGCCATGAATCCCCCCAAAAACCGAAGGTGACCGGAGAACTGTGGCCAGCGGCAGCTTTCGGCTTCGCCCACCCGCTCCTCGGATCTTTGATGTAGGAACCAAACGTATGTATTGTGAATAAAAACAATTTTCCGAGAAATAAATAGTAAGAGTAATACTACTAATAGTAGCAATAGTAATGGTAATGATCACAACCATAGTAACACTAGTATACATAACTGTGAAACTCATTGTTTTCATTCAGAAACCTCATCAGCCGTCAGGAAACAAAGTAGAGCAGTAAGAAGCCGCATTGCGACACCCATGGTTCTGATCTAGGTTCTGACAAGACGGATGGTTTCTCGATCAGGTTCTTACTGTCAAGGTGCAGGCATCCATTCTTCAGGGGTCCCTGGCAGTCGCGATAGACCTGGATGCAAAATGGTCAACGCTTCATCAGAAGACGCATTTTGGGATTGTTCATGATGTCGACGTGGGTAGCACGGGGAGGTGCGCGTGGCCAAGCTCAGCTTAGAAATTCCCGAACCTCAAGCCCCCAAAGCCCCAACGGCTAAGGCGCTTCTGGTTGGACTGCGGCCTGTTGAGTGCATCGGCGGTGGGAAGCCAGCAGCATGACTCACTTGATCTGGTTTGTCGGTGTGTAGTAATGTAAGAAGGTGATATGTAATGTTATAGTTATAGTGTATACCACCATTTGCCTGGCGAAAGTCAACTGGCTTGCTGTTCGAAAAGCGGGCACCGCCGCCTGGCTCAGGGTTCGGAAACAGACATAGCAATCACGCAGTGAGGAGGAAGAGCGAGAAGAGCAAGAAGAACAAACATACTGGGACAAAGAAAAGGGCGTGTTTGGTGTCGGGAGATGTCGGGAGTGGCTCGCACTTGAAGCCCTGGGCAAAGCGTAACAAGGCAATGGGAGAAGCAACGGGCGAGAAGGAAGGAGCAGAGAAAGAAGAAGGAGCAGGGAGACGGAAGAATGTACAGGTGCCGACAGGGTCAGCAGTTGCAAGTGCCCCTTTTCTTCGCTAGGCAAGTGCACGAAAAATAAGTGATTGGAAAACAAACAGTGGCCGCTTGTTTACCATGTAGCTGAGAATGAGCAGTTTGTCGGTATGACATAGACCTAAGGTTCTTCATCTACTCGCAGATTAAAGAGTTTGGCGCCCTGGTCTTTGCGGCCACGATGAACGTTCGCCAGGTCGTGTCCATCCTGGTGTCCTATGCCACCCGACATTCACAAGAACCTGCAATGACCATGCTGGCCCGGGCTTGGCAGGTCTATCTGCTGCATGAACGTTTATGAGCCGCCGAGGTGAAGTATCACAACCCGGTGACGCACTTGCAAGTTCTGGGCCTCTGCTTGATCTTCTCTGCTCTTTTCTACAAGTCGAAACTCGGTAGCAGTGCCTGTGCCTGGGCCATCTTGGAAGCAACAGTGGATCCACGTTCATTTTTGAAAGGCTTCCATGCCTGAGCCGCCAAATGCATCAAGGATTGCGGCCATGATAAACGCGCCCAGCAAGGACGAGAAGACGCCCATTCTCGCAGATCAGAAGGCTGGCCAGTGGAGTGCCGTCCAAGCCTTGCATGTGGCCGTCAGGCCGACATCATGTGTAAAATTGTGTAAACTAAGGTGGGAACGGCCTCGGGCTAAGGGAAACGTACAGAACATGCAATACGCTTTTGTTTCTTCTGAGCCCTTGTCGGTCCAACCGAATCTCTGCGATGGGACTAGATGCCTCACTTTCCAGCTCTCCCTCTCTCCCTCTATCTCCCTCTCTCTCCTTCTCCCCCTCTCCCCCTCTCCGCCTCTCCCCCTCCTCTCCCCATCCTCTCCCCCTTGTTTGCTTCAGGGCAGTGCAGGCATGTACCTTCATCAATGACAACTGCTCACATATCTGTTCCGCAACATGTGGCCCAAGTGGTTCACTTGTTATCAGCTCTCCCAGCGAGTACAAACAAGGCTTACTGCAGTGCGTGCAAACGACAAGTCATTAGGTCGTGAAGGGACCATACTGCACCTGTATCCTCCCATAGGAGGGGGATATCGGGTCAGTTTTCTGGTAGCGGAGCTTGTGTTGGGCAGGTCCCCCTCAGGAAAGGCGCCAAAGCGGTTGGCCCCTTCCCAAGGCGGGCATAGAGGTTGTGGCAAGGACATTCAAGAAAGGAAGGAGACCAAGAATGCATCCCGTCTTACCGGTGACAAGCAAAGATCACGAGGCCGCTTCAGGCATTATCGCTCAAAAGGCAGAGCAGCCAGGCAGACGGACAATAGCATCCATCCGATCCCAGTTGCTACGGTAAAGGAAAAGGAAAGGACAAAGGTGGCAAGGGCAAGGGAAAAGGAAAAGACAAAGAGACAAAGGAAAGTCTCTCAAAGGAGCTATCAAAGGAAAGCAGAAGGATTCGGCTAAGGTCGCATCCTCAATAGGGGATCAGGCGAACGCTTCCCTTGGAGCCTGTGAAGCCAGCACACCGGACTGGGATGAATGGCACGAAGACAGCTACTATGCTGATCAAGGATGGAGCTATGCACATATGAACAACAGTCCTGTTCATACGCAGAATTTGCCTCATGCAGAGAGGCACGGAAAAAGAAAGCAAACGGAAGAACACAAGGATCAAAAGGCAAAGGCGCAGATCCGAATCCGCAGAAGAACCCCGTGTCGAACTCTTATGAGATTTACCATTCGTTGACTCCTGAAACAACAGGATCAGAAGAAGAGCATCATCGTATTGTGACTCTTCGGCTGTCCTGTTTACTTCCAGGAAGACAGTCGCCAGTGCTCCTTCGAAGAAGCTTTGTGGCATCCGCAAGCCTGCTGACAGGCGCACACGTACGTGGGTCATGGAAAACGAGTGGCGAGCCAGAATCCAGGTATTGTAAGCGCCGAGAGTACCCCGGACGACAGGACCCACTGAGATCCTTTCTGTGTTTTTGGGTCGTCGCTGTTTTTGTCATCAGAGCGAACACTACGTGCCAGAGTTCCGGTTGGAACTGAGACGCTTTGCGCACAGCTACATCTACGGCCTGTCACGCAGAATCTTCCTTCCATATTTGCCGACTCTTCGTCTTCGTTTGCGAAACTTGCGAAATTTTCGTGCTACATACAACTATGCCGCAGAGAGGAGGAGCCCACCAGTCAACCAAGCAGTGATTTACGTCCTTTTCAGCAACAGCACCAGATACATCGGAAAGGCCCTGCTGCACAGAGCAAGAGGAAAGAATGGCATCCCGGCCCGAATCATGGAGCACTTCCCTGCAATACTGCGAAAGGGGCTCCATCTTCAGGAGCTGTGCGTGCCATTTTGTTCCGCTAAAAACCCGCGAATGGCATTGGTTTTCTGGTGGCCAAGCGCGGGATGCATGACTGGATAACGGATAACGGCTTCAGAGTGGTTTTCTCGGTGCAGCAACTACGCCGTCTCCTGCGGGCAAGCTGCATGCTCCGCCTCGCCTGCTTAGGAGATATAGTCGTCAAAGCGCAGTGCCTCTTGATTGGCGGCTTGTTGTCATGATCCCAGCGGTATGCTTGCTTTCTCCAAAAGAGCACCGCTTCATCAATATCAATGGACAAGGACCTGTAGCATTTCTCCTGCCTACGGACTGGCCAGTTCGCCAGGCCAAAATCTCTTTCTCTCTCTCGCTCTCTCCCTCTCTCTCTCTCTCTCTCTCTCTCTCTCTCTCTCTCTCCCTCTCTCTCTCCCCGTTCATGCTTTCTTTCTTTCTGATGCACGTGATTCACTCTTGCACTGCTTTATTTACTTTCCAGCGAGGTGTTGTGCTCATCATGGCTTTCGTCAAGCGTGGCACAGTTGTACAGTTCAGGGGTGCAGCCGCTGCTGTTGCTAGTTCTTGTTCTGTTCTGTCCTGAAGCTTTCATGCAGCATGTGGTGGTGTCAGATCAAGTGGTGAAGCTTGGAGGCTGTGGAGTCCCCTTTGGGCGGAGGCGATGCAGGTAAATCCGTTTAGGCGTGCTTGCAGGCCATCCGAAGTGCAGTCAGGCTTCTTGCGCGGCCGGAATTTGGGATTGATCTGCACTCGAGGGATCACTGGTGAATTAATCATTGGCACAAGTCATTTGGCTTGAAGTTTCAGGACGTCGGGACCGCAGACTGAGTTTCCTGATCCTGACGGTATCATTTAGGTGTCGGCGGCGGTGCCTGCCGGCTGCCACCTGTAGATGGCAGCCTCCCACCAGTGTGGTTTTCCATGGGAGTGCATGTGACTTTCTTTTTAGCATCTTTTAGGACAGTGAGATGGCTAGAGCCACTCCTGAAAAGTTTACATTGGCTTGCCGCTCCGTTGTCCAACCTCCGTTGTCGGGGTCGGGCATGTTGCGTTTCTACGTAGTCGAACCTATCTCCCATTGGAGTGACGGTGGCGTCTGCGCTAGCAACGAGCCCAGGCCTTGCATCAGCCCAGCGACCTGCATGTCTCAGGTAGCAGGGATTTTAGCCGAGGGGCATGGCCTGCAGCCCCTTTGGGCTCACAACGCTGTTTCTTACCCTCATCCAGCCTCTCCGCTTAGCGAAGTGTATGCCAAATCATGGAAGGCGCGAGGGGCTTAGCCACGGCAGGTTCGGGAGTTCGGGACAAAGTGGAGCATCCATTGCTGGTTAAGTGTCGGAACAGGCTAGAACTGCACTGGTTGCCTTGGCAACTACGGTGTGTGTGTGTGTGTGCGGGTTTGTGTGTGCGTGCGTGCGTGTGCGCGTGTGTGTGTGTGTGCGTGTGTGTGTGTGTGTCTGGAGAGGTCAAGTCTCTACAACTTCTGCCGCATGGTGCGCCTTCTATGGTGCGGGAATCATTGGAAACTTGCTGTTGAATTCAGAGGGTATTGCGGAGCATTGCGGAGCAGACGACGACAGCGCGACCACGACGACGACCAAGACGATGACCAAGACGATGACCTCCAACGTGACGACGACCTTGGAGTCACTAAATGCAGTCAGATTTGAGCGAGTGCGAGAGTTGAACGCCATTCCGGCGCCATTCCGGCTGTGCAGCTGTATCAGCCGGGACCATGCGTGGGCAATCCTTTGATCGACCCCAGACTGTATACCACGTCTACCCAGGAACCTTGGTGCTCTACGGCATTCTGCAGGCATCCGCCGTTCGAGTGCACACGGCTTTGTGTGTGGGAGGATTGATTGCCTGGTGCCTATGTGCCGTTGAGCTTGAGATGGTGCAGGAAGGCATCATGACGGTGTCGTATGACGGCAGCCTTTTCACATACTCAGTGCCTGGGCTGAGTCACGAATCTGAGCCACGCTGTCCTCCGAAGCCGGATGGATCTGAGAGAATTCAGCATGAGAGTGAGAATGAAGAGTGAGCGATGGCATTCAGCAGGAATCCGCAAGCAAGCAGGTGCAGCGCCACGTGAGGATCAGATGTAAGAAACGTGAAGTACAATGACAAGCTAGCTGACCAGGTGGCAAGTTGCCTTTGCACTCCAGACCACGCTTTCCGAGGTGTTTCTCGTGCTTTGCAACCGATTGGCCGCCGTTCTCTTCGCTGCATCAATGGCAGACCTGACTAGATTGGTTCTTTCTTGGCTTCTTGGGGCGAGTGAAAGGCTCTCTGATACAGCATGTTTGGATGCAGAAAGTGATCTGAGGCATTCGTCAAGGGTGAGAGAATGCAGAATGAGGCTGCGCAATGCAAGTAGCTGCCTGAATCAGCCGCTCGTCCTCCTGCGTTTCAGCTAAGTAGCAGCTAGCTTGGCACTGGAGTGGGCAGGCACCCATTTGGAAATATCTGATCGTCTCCTTGTCGAATGTCTACGCCAGCTCTTGCCAGTACGAGGCAACATGTGTTCAGGGGTTTAGGGTTTAGGGGTTAGGGTTTAGGGTGACATGACCTCCTGCAGTTTACATCAAACAGCCTGCCCACGAGGCGTTGAAATATGTGTCTTTTGCTGTGCAGATGCTTGGAAGCAAAGAGGGTGGACTCCGCTCGGCAGGTCTCTCTAAGGTGCCGGGGCTCCTCGGTTCAGGTGCAACAAAGCCATCCTTTAATGACCATTTGCAACCCTAAACCCGAAACCGGAAACCCTAAGCCGTAAACCCAAAAAGGGGGGGTCTCTCGTCCATCTTTTCTGACCCCGAGGATGCTTGGGAAGAGCTTCAAGATGATGCCCGTGATGATTTGGGGCATCATCATCTCCGGAAAGACATACGGCCCCTTGGCAAGCTGGCGGGAGCAACTTCCTTCTTTGCGCACCCCTAAACCCTAAACCCTCCAGTATCATGCCGACCTCGCACCATGAACCTCGCCTGGCTTGTCCGAGTTGTGAGAGCGTAAACCCCCAAAAGACCCCCAAAGCACCCTCAGCAAAAGCCCCTCCGGCTCTCCGTAGGAATGAGGGACTGGTCGGTGGCACTCGCTGTCACACTGGGCTGCACGGAGTTTCTGATGACCGGCCGGGGTCTCGGTCGCGTCATTATTCTGGCTGGTCTTGTTATTATTTCTATTTTTCTTGCTGATGATGTTGTTGTTTCTAATCGCATGATTATTCTTATTACTATAAAACACTATTATTATTAGAATTCTTCATCATTAGGAACATGATCATTATTTATCATTGCCATCTGTTATCATAACTGATGTCGTTATTGTTAAGTTCTACTTCTGCTCATTGACATTGTTGCTATTGTTGCTCTTCTTGTTGTTTTTTTGTTATGTTTTTGGTTCGTGCTGTGTTTGCCATGGTTCCTACATGTACGACTATGATCACGATGATCTGAGACCAGTCAAAACATGGCAGGTCCCATGCACTCGAAGGTGAGTTCCGCCAACAGCTTCAAGGCGCGGCTAAGCTAAACCCTAAACCCTAAACCCTGGCATGTCCGAGTTGTGAGAGCGTAAACCCTAAACCCTAGTTGTGAGAACGTAAACCCTAAACCCTAAACCCTAGGCCCTAAACCCTAAACCCTAAACCCTAAAGAGCACCGACAAGCCTTCCAAGGGCTTCCTTCTTCTGGGCGGCTTCCTGGCTCTTGACGGGCTAACTTCAACCTTCCAAGAAAAGCTCTTCAAGGCTAAAGCCTCGATGCGCTCACCGCTGTCTGCAGTCGTGAGCGGATTGCTGGTCCTGCTGAGTGCGACTTGGAAGGAGCACAAAACGACGAAGTACAATCAGATGTTGTACATCAATCTCCTGTCGGCCACTGTCTCTCTGGCGACATTGCTGGCCCGTCGCCTGGAGACAGAGCTGCGTGCGGTGTGTCGTGAATGTTTATGTTCCTGCAGCACCACGGTCCGGCAGCCACCATGTGCCGCTGCAATCTTTCTCTCAAGTACAGATAATCCACCTGGATGGCTGCTGTTTCATCTGTGCCGCTTGCAAAGCAAGGCTTCGAGGTGGAGCTTCATCCCAGGGCTTCTTCAGCCCAGCTTCTCTGACCTGGGGGAAATTGAGGCAAGTGGATGACAGTTTCTCCGACGACTCCGCGGATGGAGCACATGAGGACATAGAAGATGCTCTGGAGGCTTGACCCTCGGCTTTCCCCGGCTTTTGTGTGAGACTTCGCCTGTACTTTGTGCTTGCAACTACATCCAGGCAGTCCTACTTCATTTTTGTGCGCGGCATCGTCTGCTGCCCGGGCCTTTCGCCGAAAGCTGGCAGGTTGAGCAGGACGAAGAGCAAGAGCACCTGGAGTCTTCGCAGTCGGTCCCTCGCTCGTTCCCTGGTGGAGATGGCCTCCGTAGCGACAGGAGCAGGTCGCTCTAGTGCTACCCCTAAACCCTAAACCCTATACCTGCAATGAGAACACACATGTCCATAGCAAGAAAACAAGGATCGCTCCAGAGCTGGCAGATCTGCAGACCCTGGGCATTGTCGCCCGAGATGCCGACGGTGCTGGGTATGGTGGCTTGCCTCATCTGATGCGAGACCGGATGCTGTGTGGCAACCGATGCTGACATCAGTATCAGCTGAGGTAACGATTTGACAGAAAACGCAAGTGAGGAACTTCCTGTAGCAGGAGACGACTGGGCTTTGGAAATATCTGCTACCACGCGGTCATGGGGAGTGTTGGGCCGGGTAGTGACAAATCGTTGTGCCGAAAAGCATGCTTATCATGCTTCCTTTCTGTCTGTCGGTCGGGGTCGCTTTGCCATCAGTCTTAACTTGTCTAGGCCGAATAGGTACGAGCACAGTTGGCGAAACAGGAGCCGCACTCCCGGCGCATTGGTTTGTCAGCGACGCCTCGCATCTGCAGGAGCTGTCAGGTTTAGAGCTCAGGTCAGTTGGAGAGCTGGTGTTAATGCTCAAGGTAAGTGGATGTGTGAAATCGCTTGTGTTTTCCTTGAGACGTGTTGCCTGCAGGGCCTGGATTCTGGAGCGATCACTGCCAGCGCCATGCACGTGTTCATCCGGTCCGTGGGCTGTCCTGTGGAGTTTCTGAGCGGCAAGCGAAGGTGGAAGTCGGGACATGTTGAGATGATTTCGGATTGTTCATCAGAGTTCCGTCAGAGCAGTGGTGTGGCCGACTTCCCAGCTGAACAGGATTCGAGCCTGGGTTCCAAAAAAACAAGAGTAGAGTTTTGGGCTTCTTTCGCAGCTTGGGATTCGGGGGCCAGGGGATGTCTGAAAAGGACTTCCCCGAAATTGATCGGTTTTGATTTGTGCCTCACACTCCTCCATTTTCGCCCATAGGTTCCGATGGACCTCTGCATCTGACGAAGTTATGGTGTTCGCGACGGCTGTTCCATCTTACTGCAGCGATCTCTTCCTTCTTCAAGACACGCCTTCTGTCCCTGTGGAGGGCCTGCTGCCAGTTGTCTTCGCCACCGAAACCTTCGCCATCGGCCTAAACATGCCGGCCAAGTCAGTGATCTTCATGGACTTGGTGAAGTTCGACGGGCAGCGGCGTCGACTGCTGAACGCCGGGGAGTTTGCGCAGATGGCTGGACGCGCGGGCCGCCGGGGAAAGGACCCTCAAGGTGGGCTGATGGGTTGTAAAGTTGTAAAATGCCTGGTGTCTTTCCATCTGGCAAGAGCTCGATCTAGTTCGGATAAGCATATAATAGTAACTGTTATTATTATTACTACTATGATTATTATTAGTATTATTATTATTATGTCTATTATGGGGGAGTTTGAAGATGGAAGACCCTTGGCAGGCCACGTCTATGTGATGCTGCACAGCTCCGAGATCCTGGACCAGCCTGTGGAGTACATTCTCGAGGACTTGTACTCTTCCTCGGCGCCTCAGGCACGGTTCAGGGTTTAGGGTTTAGGGTTTAGGGTTTAGGGCTCAATAAAAAAGGGTGTAGGGTTGAGGGCCCCAGGTTTCCAGTTGCTTTCGGCTTCGTTGGTCCTCTTTGCTGCATCTCATCTCCACCGGGCCAGCGCACCTCTACTCGATGCTCACGAACAGCCTGCTCTCATTCGCCGATCCCCTGGCGGCAGAGGAGCTCAAGGACGAGGCCGAGCGGAAGATACGCGCCCTGCAGGCCAGCCGCTTCAAAACTGCTGATAATAGTAATAATAATAACAACAATAATAATAGTAATAATAATGATAATGGTACTAATAATAATAATAATACTAATAATCAGAATAATACTAGCATTAATATGATGACTGCTGCCCATGGCAATTATCTGCTTGGGTTCTCCCACGCAGGCCATGAACTTCGTGGACTCCTCCTGCTCTGCCCTGCCGAAAGGAACTCTTGCTTGTCACTTCTTCGTACCAGACGATGGCTTGCTTGTGTCCGAAATCGTCCTGGCCCTGCATGGTTTCATTGGGTTGAGTGCTGCGCAGATCTTTGCAGTGTGCGCATGCTTCGTCGCAGAGGGAAGGCATCCGGACAACTGGAAACGCTACGTTTCCGACGCCAAGGTCAAAGAGAGCATTGCGACCTGTAAAAGCGTAGCTCAGCAAATGGCTTGCCGACTCCACACCTTTTCGCTTCCGTGCTTCGAACGCTGCGATCAGCTGACATGTGGGTTTTGCGATGGAGCTGCTTTCGCCGCTGCACGCGTGAACCCGAGCTTCGCGGAAACTGCTTACAGATGGGCTCGCGGAGACGACTTCACCGAAGCCGTCTTGCAGAGCCGGGTGCCGGTTGGCGGTGAGGGGATTGTCGTGCGAACCCTCCGTCGGCTCGACGAGTTCATGAGGGAAGTGACGTTTGTCCTGCGCCATGACCTCGGTGCAATACAGGTGGCAGATTCCATCCGGGAGGCGCGGCTTCAGGCGCGTCGGGGTGTCGTCGCGATGCAGTCGGTGTATCTTGGCGAGCAGGACGATGTAGCCGGCGAAGAGCTCGAGCCTGAACCTCCTTTTCCGCAACAACTGTTGCCACTAGGCCCCGGGTGGCTGGACCCTTTGGACATCATGTTCAGCCAGGGGCACTGCGCGGCGAAGTTTCGAAGACCCATTGAGACAGGCACCTCAACAGCGGCATCCATCCTGGAGCTGGCGCAGGCACTTGCTCATGGCGACTTGGACATCTCTCAGTTTAGTCTGGAGGTTTATTGGTTTCGACACCGCTTCTACTCGCTGGGCAACCGCCGTCTTGCCGCCTTCCGGCTGTGGAGGTTGCTGGTAGGGACTCCACTGTCAGTGCCCGTCGTTGTGGTGGACAAGTCGAGGGCCGTGAAGCGGCATTGGCTCTCAAAGTTCACCACCGGGTTCACAGGGGGACGGAAAATCCGAGTCACACATACCGGAGATTACATTGGAATGAGCCGCGAGCAGTCCACCTACGGCCAGTCTTTGTGGTGCGCATGATTCGTTCCGAGTTGTTGGTCTCACAGCGTCAGGGCGTGATGGGACCGAGAGCTCAGAGCCACATCTAGAAAGCGTAGGCTGCTTCGTCCTCCGGTTGCAGACGTCCAGCTCTTTTCAACATCGCCCGTCATCACCGAGTGCAGCCTTGTCGTGTTTTGCATTAGATGCTCAAGAGCACAAGGCTTAGGCCGGCGTGAGACAGGATGAAAATGAGACTTCTTGCCAGCAACGGGCCACGCGCGTATCCATGGCAGAAAGCAGTCAACGGGCTTCGGCTTTGGCAGCAGACGAGTGCTAAGGCAACGGGAAGCCTGGTTCCTGCCATGAACTTTGGCTTCGAGCATCCGAAACTCGGCGAAAGACAGCGACATGGCACGCTTGTCTCGGGATGCTTCCGGTGCCACCCAGAGAGCTCTCTTGTAGTTGCAGGAGGTCACAACCATGCCATACCGTACTGTTGGACATCAGCAGTCTGTCCGCGTTGTTCTGCACCCAGGCAATTCTGGTTAGACTCTGCGCTTCTTAGCGCATCTGCTGTGGCAAGTCAGCTTTTTGGCTTGCACATGGCTTTGTTGGATTAGCTAGAAGAAGGCCAGCCATGTTGGGATTGAGGCCCTTCTGATCTTAGCCTCTTAGCCTCCAGAATGCAAGATTTCCGAACCGAGTCTTGTGGTTGTGCTTGCTGTCTATAGGTAACAACAACAGCAACAGCAAGAACAACACTAGAAATACTAATTAGACCGGCGAAGAACCCAGATAGCTGGGGAAGCATCAGAGGTTCATGGTTTCGGACATAAATGGTTGTCAAAGGGCTTAACCAGGAAGGTCTACCAGTTGGTTGCAGTTTGGTGCGCGCAGCGCTGTTTGAGGCTCAGGCTTACCAATCTGCAAATTGCAATGTATGCGCTCGCTCTTCTTCACATGCCTCCATTGCGGCTTGTGGCGCAATTTAAAGCTCCACCCGGCCTTTCCATTCTTTCGGGTCACTGGGCCGGATGTTTGCCAAGGTCAGGAAATTCCTATCCCTGACAGTGACGGTCGACCCCTCATTGTACATCTTGTATGTCACTCTTTCGCCAGTCAATCGGGACAACTTGTGTTGGCAAAGTCTTGGAGGCTTCGATTCGAGGATCGAGTGTTTCCTTGTCTGTCTTGACGTGCCGAATCAGTTTCAGCTGTGGCTCATTCACTTCCACACGTCATACGTGTAACCATGAGCATTCTTCATGCCTTGTGCCGCAGCAATCACGCCACCAATCTGCTGAAGCTAGTCAAACGAGCTCTCACGCAAATCCGGCACGCACAGCAAACCCCCAATGCACCAAGCTGCGGCTCCATTCCCGACAACACATCAATCAAACAACTTGCTGCCAATCTCACCACATCTACAATGCACCAAGCTGCAGCTCCATTCCCGACAACACATCAATCAAACAACTTGCTGCCAATCGCACCGCTTCTTCGAAATCAGGACACAGAATGGCTTTGAGATCTCTAAACCCTAAACCCTAAACCCTATAAACCCTATAAACCCGAAACCCTAAGCCCTATAAGCCCTAAACCCTATATAAAACGCTGAACTCGGGAAGACTGTGCAGACAGTTTGCAATGCCTGAACAAGCGAGAGCCACGATTCTCCTGAATGAGATCTTTTCGTTCATGCTGAGAAGTGATCAACTGGAGAGTGATCTGAGTGATTTCATCATTTTGAAGAGTCGTCGGAACAAGGCGACTGGCCGGCCGTTGGACAATGACCTCCTGATCACACTATTTATGCAGAAAACGACTGGTCCAATGCAGCAGCACTTGCGTTTTAATGTTCGTAACATCAACACATTAATGGAGATTGTGTCTAGCTATCTCAATAGCAGACCTCTGACTGTGCGAAGCATGAGCAAGGAAGGTGGTCCAGCAGACAGGGAAAAGGAAGAAACTAAGGAGAGGAGGAAAGGGGTATATAGTATGGAGAAGGTATGTACCAAGGAAAAGGCACACGCAAAGGAATGTGCACAGGCAAGAAAAGGAAAGAGAGAATATTGCAAAGGAATGGGAGGACAAGGAAAGTGTCTGTGTGAGGAGAACACTAACAGTTGGTTTTTTGTCCTCCAGTTTGCTGCACGTCAAAGGCTTCCCTCAGGTCATCAGCTATTACTTTCTGGGGCGCGTCCAGGAGCATTGTTGCTTCCCAAAACTCGACCAAAAAATCGATTGAGTTTGGTTGACTTTTCCTTGGCAATTTGAGCGGGGAGGAGCGGTTTTTGGACCCGTGCACTTGTTGCTAAAGTTGGCTAGTTTTCCAGCCAGAAGTCAGTCCAAATCAACTGGATTCAGTCGATTGTTGGCAATTTGGGCGGGCCCAGGAGCTTTTTTGAGTTTTTTTTGGACCCGGCTGGTGCCTGCACCGGCCGGCACTGGGCCCCCCGCAGCGGCGGTGGACGCAGCGGGCTCCTTATTTAGCTAGAAGCCTTAATAGCTAAAGCTATCTGGGAAAACAATAACAGCGGCAATAGCAATGACAATAACAATCGCAATAACACACGGGCGTAGGATTCACAGTTGTCAAACTTGGCACCCGGCTTAGTGATTCGCTCCGCAATGCAGGAGGCAAAGTAATAGCAATAACAATAGCAATAAGAACAGTAACAATATCTAGCAATGCTACTGCTACTGCTACTGATACTGCTACGGGTGGCTACTGCTACTGCTGCTGCTACTGCTGCTGCTACTGCTGCTGCTACTGCTACTGCTGCTGCTACTGCTGCTGCTGCTGCTACTACTACTAATTACTACTACTACTACTACTACTACTACTACTAGCCACCCCCCCCTCCTACCAACCACCTGGCGCCTCAATCCACCAGCATCACCGGTCATCATCATCCATCATCATCCTTCATCATGCATCATCATCATCATGATCACCATCATCAACCACCATCATAGAAGAGGGTCCGCTATCACGAAAGTACTGTAAATACCGAGTAAAACGGCTCTTGTGGAGATATTGTTCGGGGTGTCTGTGTACCAATGTCGTCATCATCCCCCCCCCCC
>CAJNJA010061019.1:4446-23623 GCA_905231915.1 Symbiodinium necroappetens
TTAGGGTACCCCAAACCCCAAACCCTAAACCCTAGCTTAGGAGCGAAGCCAAGCATCTCGGCTTTGTGGCATCTGCTCTCGTAGGCAGACTTGGCCTGAACGAAAAGTGCATCCTCTGTGCACAAGTCCAGTGTCGCTGAGGGCCTCCTCACGAAGAACTTGTTGATAAGCTGGGTTCGGAAGGACCTTTTGGACTGCCCGGGATGAGGGTTGTTGTAAAGGCCCAACACAAAGTCCGGGATCTGGTTGTGCTGGGCCATCTTCGACTACTTCTCCTTTGCCTTTGTCCCGGGCATCGCCGGGCTGGGCGGAGTCGCACCCTAAGCAAAGCCCCGGATCTGATCATTGAGAGCCCCCGTGCCCTCCTCCTCGGTCGCCTTCTTCGTGGCTTTGCTGGGCTTGGCCTGGCTCGCCTTCTGCATGGCTTTGCTGACACTCGGGTCTGCCGCCGCCGGTCGCTTGATTCGCATCCTGACGGACCACGTAGGAAAAAGTCGCAAAGTCGAAGTCGTGCACGGCACGGGCACATAAAAGGATCAGCTGAGGGCCCAAATTCAAGGCACGAGTGCCACGGTTTACCACCACTCACCGAGATCTGGGTAACGAAAATTGACTGGGCTTCGGGATCCAGGGTCGAAGTTTGATCGAAGTTTCGACCAAACTTCGACCTTCTCGCTCGACGTTTAATCGAAACTTCGAAACCTCGGTCGAAGTTTGGTCGAAGTTTGCCTTAAAACTTCGACTTAAACTGCTGCTACTTATTTTTAAAAGTTGTACACCTCTCGAGAAATATCATTACCTAAGCCACATCAAAGTTCGACCGAAACTTCCATTTAGTTCTATGTACGGGGGTCGAAGTTTAGTCGAAACTTCGATCAAACTTCGACTGTCTCTTGCTTCCGTGCTAGGATGATTCCTGGGAGTTGTGCCCCGTGGTTGGGTATTTTGGGTGGTGCCCTAAATCCTAAACCATGGAAAGAAGAAGCCTGACTCCGGAGAAACCTTCAAGCCTCACTCCGCAAGGAAGTCGAAGCCCAAAGTCATGAACGGTTGAGGGTTTAGGGTTTACTTCGGGGCTGAGTACCCTAGCCCAAAAAAAGGTTAACCTTTCAATAATGGTAGGATTATATAAGCTCAGAAAGGTTAAAGGTTACCTACTCAGCGACTAAGTTTAATGAGTCTGCGGAATCGAGACACTGGCTTCCACAAATTTCCGAAATCCCAGCATGCAGGAGTTGAGGGTTTGCGGATTGAAATCCCACAGATGCTAGAATTCCAGAAGCTCCAAAACTCTAGGCCCCAAGCCTCCAAATCCTAAACCCCTAAACCTCTGAAAATCCAGAACCGAACCCCTAAAGGGTTTAGGGTTTAGGGTTTATTTTTAAATGCAATGGGCCTTGAACTCTTTCACAGCCGGCCTGCTATTCAGGCTTGCTAGGGTTTAGGGTTTAGGGTTTAGGGCAAATCCTAAACCTCGAACCCTAACCCCCTAAACCCCTAAACCCCTAAACCCCTAAACCCTAAACCATATAACCCTATAAACGCTAAACCCTAACCCCTGTAAATCCTAAACCCTAAACCCCTAAACCCTAAACCCTAAAACCCCAAACCCTAAAACCCTAAAGCCCTAAACCCTAAACCCCGAACCCTAAAGCTTCGGATTTAACCCTAAACCCTAAACCCTAGATCCTAAACCCCGAACCCTAAAGCTTCGAATTTTTAGGGTCTGCTTTGAGCCAGGGGTCGACGAAAAGTCCAGCGCCAGCGCCTCGACAAAGCCGTGGTTCGCCAGACTGGAGTCGACGTAGATGCCCCTGAAACGGGTTAGGGTGTAGGGCTTAGGGTTTAGGGCTTAGGGTTTAGGATTTTGGGTTTAGAGTTTAGGGTTTTGGGTTTGGAGTTTAGGGTTTGAGATGAAGACCAAGAGATACAGAGGCTTGTTCAGGGTCTACCTCTCACACCCGCCCTAAAAAAACAATACAGGGAGTTAGGTTTCCTGCGTAATATCTGTACGCAGAACCCTAAGCCCTAAACCCTAAACCCTACGTACATATATGTATGCACATGACTCTCTCATATACGACATTAAGACAGGTCGGGTTTTGGAGCTGCAGGTAAGGGTTAGGGCTTTGGGTTTAGGGCTTGGCGCCTGCAGGATGCACGCTGGGAGATGGATGCCAAAGTTGCAATCCCTGTAGCCGAAAACTCCCACTTGTTTAGGGTTCCCCTCACTATGGTTTCTATCTATCTATCTATCTATCTATCTGTATATACATATGTATGTATGTATGTATGTATGTATGTATGTATGTAGGTGCCTATAGGTCCTAAAGTATGTAAGTATGTATGTGCGTGTGTGTGTGTGTGTCTCTGTATGAATGTGTGTGTACGTATGTATGTATGTATGTATGTATGTATGTATGTATGTATGTATATATATATAATTATATTATATAATTCCATAAACAGAAGGTAAGTTTTTGGGGCCAGAGCTATGGCTTGTATTGTAGCTCAGGACCTTCTTTAAAATGGTCATCAAAGTTTCTCCGCTTGTGGGCTCTTCTCCAAACGATTAGAAGCCAGCCAGAAGTCCTCTACCAGGATGAGATCTGGTTGGGGTTTGGGGGTGAAGGTTTGGGGTTTAGGGTTCAGGGTTCTAGGGTTTAGGTTTGGGGTACACTATGCATGACTAAGACGCACTAAACCCAAGTGGGGTGGCCACTGAAGCTGGAGGGATAGGGTGTCTGGCACAGGAGTTCTGTGTTGAAGCAAAACCTTCATAGTTAGAATGGGTGTTGGGATACCTTCTACGGCAATGATGAGCCTAAGGCATACGATTGCTAATCGAATCATTCCGGCCCCCTTTCTAACTTTTTTGAGGTTGCGCCGAGGGTTTAGGGTTTAAGGCTATAGGGTTTAGGGTAATATGAAGTTCTGAATAGTTGGTAGTAGATATCTTTGTATAGCAACTACAATGTTCGCAGCCTTACAAGTCCCGAGGCTTGTAGCATGGAAAAATGTAACTGTCAAACTCAGGCTCAAATACCAAGCTACATCTAGCAACAGCTGCCGCAACCAGGAGCCATCAACGGATAGTCAAGGCACCTTCTAGGAGTATGTTACGTGCCATGCAACATGTTGTCAGACCCACCCAACCTGAACATGCCCGAGCCTCAATTTTGTTAAATTCCAAACTTTGCACCTATGAAAACCTCCGATGCGATTTCCTGCTAAACTACCCTACCCTACCCTACCTACCCTACCCTATTTGCCCACCAAAAATAAGCAAGCCCCTCCGGCGACCGAGGGACGCCAGGAGTGCTTGCGTGGGCTCCTGCCGTGGTTGGCCCGGCTTCAGGCACCGCGCCAGTGCCTCGAAGACTACCCCAGGGTTTAGGGTTTAGGGTTTACGTTTAGGGTTTAGGCCTTAGACTTTAGGGCTTATAAGGGGTTAGGGTTTAGGGTCTAGGGTTTAGGGTTCATAAGGGCTTAGGGTTTAGGGTCAAAGGGATTAATGTTGGATTCGGGTGGTCTTGTCGGAGTTTTAAGGTCTAGTTCGTGAGTACAGTTGACTTCAGGGTCATTTAGGTTTAGGGTTTAGGGTTCATGAGCACAGGGCCAGCACCTCGATTGCGCGCTTTGTCTTTTAGGGATCGGTGTTCGGCAGCATAGGGATTGCGACAGGGTTTGTGGGATTTAGGAGGTTGGGTGTAGTTCCCGCGCTTGAAAGTGTTTGAGGCGAAAGGCGTCATGAGTGAGGGTCTTCTAAGCTCACGTCTCGGCGATTTCGGGCTGTGGGGTTTGGTGTGCTTTAGGTTAAAGTTTAGGGTGGGGGCTTTAAGATTTACGAAACCCTAAACCTAAGAGGGTTGGGAGCTTTAGCGCTCTTTTCGGGGTGAAGAACACCTATAATCAATGATTTTTGTTCAAGTCGTATGGCTGGCCGTGTCTTCGGCTTTGGGGACTGTCAAGAAAAGAGAGCAAAGAGCAGGCGCTTTAAAGGTGGAGGCTTTGGGGAATGCAGGGATTCCAGCTGCAGGGCTTACGGCTGGCTAAACCCTAAACCCAAAGCCCTAAACCCTAAACCCAAAGCCCTAAACCCTAAGCCCAAAGCCCTGCAGGGATTTCAACTTTAACTTGTAACACTTTAGAAGCTTGGGGAGTGACTGTAACCCGTAAGCACTGCAATATAGGCGCCTTAATAACAAGAACCGGGTTCTGAGGTATATTATACTAAAAAATGTGATCATATTATACTAAAAAAATATGATCAGGAGACCCCAAAATAGTATCGGCAATTATTAACGCCCCTCTATTAATCTGAGATCTCGGCCTCCGTTGCGAAAGTTAAGTCTGCGAGTGACCAGCGGCTGCCTGCCCGAAGCTCGTGGCTAAGCACAGGGTTACCCACAGGCCCCTAAGTAGTTCCTTTTTGGGATTACCTTATAGGATTCTAAATATAAACCACAAAAAGGAACTACTTAGGGGCCCATGGGTACGCCTGCCTTTTTCAGGGTTCCGTCACGTGATCCCCGCTTCAACAATAGGCTCTTTTGCAGAGTCGGGAGCCCGAATAAGGAAGTGAAGTGAGGAGTCCTCCTGCCCTCAATTCGGGGGTTCTCCTCAGCTTCTACAGGGCTCCTGATGCGAATATGACAGCTACTAGACGCGCCCCGGCTAAGGCAAGCTGCTCACCCATGCACACCCAGGCATGAACGCATTCATATGTCATCCGCTCCCGTGGGGGGGGAGGGCTGGGGGCTGACAAGTTACCCTAAACAACCCTAAACCTCAAACCCTGCAACCCTAAACCCTACAATGCCCTACAACTCTAGACCCTAAACCCTAAACAGAAGTGTTCTAAATACTTCCAGCTTCCCAGGGTGTCGCCGGACTCTTTGCAAGTGACTTCTTCAGGGTTGCTGGCCACATTTTTCTATGGGGCCCTGCACTTAGAACGTAGGCTCCGCAGGCTCCACGTAAGGCTTTGCGGTATGGCTTAGGGTTTAGGGTTTAGGGTTTTAGGAAGGCTTTGGGGGGGGGGAGGGGGGCGACCTAGAGCTTGTAGAATCCAGAAATAGAAATAAAAGGGGGCCTCAATGATCAGAAGAGGGCGCCCTGTTGAAAGGGATCTAGAAGGGTTTATTTAGCATGAGAGCCATTAAATAGTTTGAACACATATTTCTGCATCATTTGGGTTGTAAGATCGACAGAGCAAGCAAAGGCGTCCATCGTGGCCGGTGCCTGTTTCGGATGTCTTGCGGCTGAAACCCAAAACTCTTGAGTCCATGAGCCCTTGAACAAGAGGTCTCATATCTCCGCATTGACAGGTGGATAATCGGTGGATCGGCTTCACAATGAAGGGTGGTGGGAGGGTCTTAGGCCAACTTCTTCGATCCGAACCCTGCAACTGCCAGTTAGGATTAGGGGGACTCTTGGGGGTGTAGACCCTCTGAATAAGGTCCCTTTTAAAAGAAGGCCACCAGAAGGGTTAAGCAGGGTCCCCTTTAAGGGGTCTCCCTAATACCACCTAGGAGAAGCAGCTTGGGGTTTACGGGCTATCGGTTTTGTGCACGACCCGCTCCTGGCGAGAAGGAACCACCCAGGCGGCCACGCTGCTGGAGTAGAGTGTGGAAGCACCTGACGCTTCTTGAAATTTGGGGGTCTTACAAGGCTTTACGGAGGCCTTTGACTTTGAGCCAGTAGAAGCAAAACATCCCTAAACCCTAAACCCTAAACCCGGAATACTCCTTCATTAGGACTGTCACTCGCAAGGGCTTGGATTCCGCAATCTAGGCGAAGTCTTTCTGGGCACGCCTGGAAGCAGTGCATCTCCGGGTCCCGGACTCCATGGGCTCTCGGATCCCAGCAACATAGGCACCAGGAGGCCGCCGGGTACACGAGGAATGTATAAGAATCAGAGTCGAGTTCGATTCCAAGCAGGAGGAATTCACGGACGGTGGCCCCTTTGCAGCCCTCCGAAGCCACTTTCGTCGGGGGCCTTATGATTTGTTTGAGCTCTCAGCGTTGTTTTTCGGCTCAGGGAGAAAAACCGTGTCCGGTCATCCTTACTACAGCTAGCACCCGACAGCAGCCTACAGCCAAAGCCCGAGCCATGGCATCCAACAAGAGGAGGATCTTAATTTACGACTCCGATCTTTCGCCCGGTAGACGCGTCGTAAGGTGAGTTGATGGTCTATAGACTCTACCCATAGGCCCCTAAGTAGTTCCCTTCTTGTGGTTTATATTTAGAATCCTATAAGGTAATCCCAAAAAGGAACTCCTTAGGGGCCTATGGGTAGGCCCAAGAATCCTGAAGACTCTAAGCCCTCCACCCTGAACCCAATTTCGGGCACCTACGGCCTCAGAACCTTAACCCTGGCATTGCCGAAACCCGACGTCCTCGCAGCCCCAGGAGGCCCCGTAACCCTAAACCCTGAACGCCTAAACCCTGAACCCAAAGCCCTAAATCCTCAAATCCAAAAAGCCTACAACCCTAAACCCCTAAACGCCTAAACCCTGAACCCAAAGCCCTAAATCCTCAAACCTACAACTTCTAAAGACTAAACCCTAAACGCCTAAACCCTGAATCCAAAGCCCTAAATTCTCAAATCTAAAAAGCCTACAACCCTAAACCCCTAAACGCCTAAACCTTGAACCCAAAGCCCTAAATCCTCAAACCTAAAAAGCCTACAACCCTTAACCCGGAACTCCTAAACTCTCCAAGCCCCAAAACAGTAAATATCCCCCCCCTGAGTCTGACAGCTAGAACAGGGCCTTTTGGGGGGGTGTTTTCGGCATCTTCTAGTAGATCACGCACGGGCTATGAAGGGATTCTATTGGAGAAGGTGTTTAGGGTTTGGGGTTTAGGGCTTTAGGGTTTAGGAGGATGGGTTGCAGGTTCTTCAACATTTCGGGGCGTCATCAAACCGGGGCTACTGACCTTGGCTCAGGGTACTTACAATGCGGAGTTCCTGGCATCTCGGGTCTGCTTCTTGTATCGGGTTTTCTGACATAGGCTTTAGGGTTTAGGGTTTAGGCTTTAGGGTTTAGGCTTTAGGGGAGTTTAGGAAGCTCCCACTTCGCAAACCTTGAGACGTTGAGACTTAAAATAGGGGGCTCAATAACTAAAGTAGGGTTTGTAACAACGATAGGAACGTAGCCCTAAAGTAGCATTCGTAATTCTGTAGGCTTCTGTATATCACCAGCCGAAGCACACAAGGTTGGCCATCAGCACACTGCGCTCATGGTCCTGTGACTCGGAAATCCCCTCTTCCTCCCGTAACAACTACCCTAAACCCTAAACCCCTAAAAATGCTGTACCGACGACCAACAAAAGCCTGCAGAGGCTATGAAACTGGAATCCCCCACAATCTCAAAACCCTAAACTTGAATCTGCCTACGGCCTGAACCCTAAACCCTAAACCCCTAAACCCCAAAGCCCTGAACACTAAACCTAACCCCTAAACCCTAAACCCCTAAGCCCTATACCCCCCAAGGCCCTAAACCCTAAACCTACACTCTAAACTTCTGGAGCCCTCAACTCAGGATCTTGGATCCCTCAAGCCCTGCAGCCCTAAACCGTACACAAGCCTCGTAACCCTTCAAGCAACCCTGGAAGGAACCCTGTTAGGGTTTAGGGTTTAGGGTTTAGTTTAGGGGTTTAGGGGTTTAGGGTTTAGAGAACCTCTATAAACAGTATCAGCCCATGATAACACGGTGTAGGGTTAAGGATTTAGGGTTTAGGGCTTAGTATAAACTCTACTAGCCCATATAAGACGGTCTAGACTCTTCTCAGATCCTATCAGGCCCCATACCCTCAGGATTCAATATTTGGGGCCTACCCCATAGGGTTTAGGGTTTTTTTTTTTTATCCCCCTTTTCCATCTGCCCGAAGGTGTCTGAAATGCCAAGCTGGCTGAGGCACGGGGAAGCAGAAGCCACCTCTTCAGCTCTTTCACAACATAACATTGCTACACAACCCACAACAGCTACTTACCACAGCACAGTGATATCAGAGAATGTAGTACAGAAACTCGTGGCCAGAGGCTGCCTGCTCCGAACGACATCAACAACCTGAGCCCCCACTTCAAAGTCGCACACAATGTAGAACTCCTACACAGAATAGCCCACTATCCACAATCCACTTCAGGTTGCTGCACAAACCATCGCACTGCCAGCACGCCCACAGTCCCTCCCACCTGCCTATGATGCAACTGAGTAACCACTCACTCACCAGTACTAACCTACGACAACACCCCTAAACTTCGCTCACCCCATGGGATAGTCTGTCTGTACACTGGGCTGCTCGCGGCGACACAGCTCATCGCAACATTTCGTGTCACATGAGTGTCAAGGGCACACAACACTCGACTTCTCGAACAACTGCAACACAGGATTAAGCTAAGCTAAGCACATGCTGCCCTTGCACACTTCGACTCTGCAGCTCTACTCTCTCGGCGCAGGCATGTCCCTACCCCTTTCACGCGACTCAGCCACGTCACCCGCTCCATCCATCTCCACGGTGCTGGCGTCTGACTCACCCCACTGCCCTTCCAATAATAGAGTCTCTGCTTCGTCCGGGTTTCCCCCCGCTGCATGGTGCCCGTGTCCTTCTGCCTCATAGAGCTGCGTGGGGGCCACCTCGACTTGCGTTTCCAAGTCCTTCAAGTCGACCTCCGCCGCCGCCTTTATGAATGAGGCAGCATCTTCGCCAACTCGGTCTACAAGCTCCCGCCAAGTCAGCTGTCCCTGCTCCCACATGTGGTAGTGGGGTTGGATGTCCGGGTCCTCGGTATTGAACCCACGTCTCCTTTTAGCACTGCTTTCTTCTCGCTCAACTTCTTGCTTGTATTGCTCCTCCATGTTGTTTTGAAGTTGCCGGCGAGCAACCTCAGGGTCTTGTAGCACTCCCTGGTACCTGTACTCCACACCAACCGTCTCGTAGGGGGTGATCTGCAGCTTGAGGGTTTCCTTGTCTTGCACCGGGACCGTAATTTTGTGTTCTTCACGCCCATTGTGAAGGACCACATCCATCCACTGGCGCCTGGTCCTCGTCACGCTCCAGCCCATATGGGCAAGGACCGCGGCTCGGTCCTCCCTCCGCGCCTCTCTCGCAGCGCTCCGCACATGCCACTTGTACAGTTCTTCGTCAGCTCTGGCCTGTGCTTCTTCCTCGCTGGCTCTGGCCTCCACCTCGGGGTCTTGGCCTGCTTCCGCTTGTGGCTGCACAGGTACAGCTTCGTGAGACGACGAGGCACCATTTCCGCTAGCCGGCCTTCGGGAGAGGACTTCTTGGTACCACTGGTTGGTCCACTCTCGCAGGTTGAGGGCACACGTCGGGCCGCTGGCTTCATCAACTTCAATCAGAGAGTGTGCAACCAACACTGCCTCGATCTGCCCCCAGTCCGCCCCTGTCATGCTAGCTGCCCTCAGCCTCGACAACAACTCTCTGGCAGCCTTCTGTGCAAACTGCTCTGGCATTCGTTGTAGTTCAGCATGCAGGTTGGCAGCGATTGGCGGGTTGGCTGAGGATTCCTTCGTCATCTTGGTCAGGGTTCGCTGCATCAGGCTCGCCCTTTCCTCCTCTTTTTCTGCCTGGATCAGCTGGAGGATCTCGTTGCCGACATCTTGCACCCATTCCCGTTGGCACGGCGTCAGCCACTGCCATTGCACCTTGCCTTGGCCGCGGTGAGCGATCGGGGGAACCACCACCTGTACTAAACCAAACCACTCGCGCCCTCTTGCACAATCAGAGGATCCACGGAGCAACGACTGGGAGTGGTCCATTGCCGCCTGCACCATATCATCCACATGGTGCCCCTCCGCCCATCTTGCCTCCAACCAATCCCTTAGCTGGAGTAGGCGGCGGTGTGCCTCGTTTTTCGGGGTGCCACTGGCCCGCGCCTTTGCCTCCGCCTGTGTCTGCATTAGTAGGGTCTCCTCGTCCTCGTCGATCTCTACCTCAATCTCCTCAGCCTCTATTTCTTGCGGCTCCGTGCTCGGGGCGCATGCCGCACCCGTGCTGGTGTCAGCCTCCTCCGCAGTGCTCCGAGCTTCTGTCCCTTCTTCTGTGTCCTCTGTGGGGCCACTCACAGGGAGCCCTCTTTCATGTCCTACCCTGGCCACAATTGCTTGTAAATCGCTATGTACCAGGCCCACGAAGTTTGACAAGGCGGCGGCCATGGTCTGGAACTCTGCAGGCGTCTTGTCCTGCAAGGTTTCATACACTGTGCTGTAGGTCGGCTCATTGAGGAAGCCGGGCATGTGCATTGGCGTCTCGTCCTCAAAGTCGGAGTCGGTGTCCAGCCTGAGCATCGTCCTCCATAGAAAGGACGCTCCGAGTTCGTCGAGTTCTTCATCAGGTTCTGGCTCTCCTGTCCGCCCCGCAGTTCCCGCACTGCCAGACGCCCTGTCTTCTGCTTCCGGCCTCGGTCTCTGTTCGCTGCTCGTAGCCCTCTCCCACGGTGGCCGCGACTCCCTCGGTCCCCCTCGGGCGGATCCACTGCTTTCATCACACTCTCTGCTCCCAGGCCTTCCCCTTGGGCGTAGGTGCCTAGTGGACGTTGTCACTGTCACCCCTGGGCCTGATCTCCAAGCCTCCGGGTTGTCCACCAAGCGCCTAAAGCTCTTGGCATCCTTCTTCTTCAGGAGGAACTTCTTCACCACGAGTGCCATTTCTTCTGTCTCCTCCATGTTTCTCCGGTTGAGGAGCCCGCGGGTCGCGTCTCGCGAGCTGCTGGCCGATGGCTGGCCCCTTCTTTGCGGCGTCCTGCTCCGAGACAGGCGGGTGTTTCTCGCCTCCTCTTCCTCTTCTCGGGCTCTCCGGTGCTCGCCGTCGGGCGTGCCATGCAACCCAAACTCGGCGAAGTATCTCTCCAAGGCCCAGTTGTTGCATGCAACTGGGAAGGTGTGCTCCAGCCATTTCTTGCGAAGGACGTTCTCCGCATGCAAAACATATTCCTCGTACTCCTGTTCGTTGATCGGCCCCCACCGCACTGCTCTGCCCACTTGGGACTCTTCATCCCACCTCATTCTCCACCCGTCTATCCAGTTTGCAATGCCTATGCTGTAGCGCTCGTCCATCCTGGCCCTGGCTTGTTCTTCCACTCTGTCCGCCAATGTCCACATGCAGAAGCCCGTTCTCTGCATCTCAAAGCCTTCCTCGAGGAGGTTCTGCCACCACACCGGCTCTGTGTCGATGGGCCACGGCCTGTCAAACCCCATGACACTGTTCGCTTTTGCCAGGGCAACCACAAGGTACAGTTGCTGGAAGCTGCTGGTGTCATCCGTCATCACCCCCTGCGCTGTCGGGCTTGAGGCCGGAGGGCTGCTGCAACCACCACGGGCTCGAGCGCAGACCCGCTCCTGGGTCCTTGCTCACTGCGCGGTCGTTTGAACCTCTCTGTGGGGGCCTCCGTTGGCCGGCCGAGTTCCTCTCCTAGGTTGTGTTCTTGGGCCCAGTGCTCTGTCGGGTTCAGCGCCTTCATCTTGTGGTTAATCGCGTAATTCAGGGGCTTCGGTAGGTACTGCTCTCGCGATGCCTTCACCTTGCGGCTGATCTCGTAGTTCAGGGGCTCCGGTAGGTACTGCTCCCGCCGACCTCGGGGGGATAGTCCATGATCGTGCTCTCGGAGCTCACCGCCTCCCTCCACCGGCCCCGCAGGCCAACTTCTTTCATACTCTTCATCTTGGTGGAACGCCGGCGCCCCTTGCATTTGAGGTCTCTGAATGGGCCATGAGGCGCCTACGCTGGCCATCACGGGCAGCACAGTCGTTGCTAGCCACATCCATGCCGTCATCGGGGCGCAGGGCTTACGCTAAGCTCCACTCAGCTGCCTGCCCTAACAAGCTATCAGAGTCGAAAAACTCAGATCAAGCAAAAGAGCTGCATCACGAGCGACTCGCAAACATGGACTCACGTCACATTGTCAGCTTGCCCATGAGAAGGAACATGATGTGCACTGCATAATGAAGACACACTGGCGTTCACGTTCGACTGGGTTGAAATAGGTTGCATCATTCCGCTCTGTATGTTCGGTGTAGGTTGTGTCATGTTTGTAGTGTGGTTCGGGGCACGATACTGGCGGGTGACAGGTGAGGGGTTCCAGGGGAAGGGGGGGTTCTCATCCACCGACCTTAGTCATGGGTTCACTGGGCCCCCTCCTCCATGTCCTCGTACCTTGGCTGGTTCACCCCGCAAGCGAGAGCTGCCTCCCGGTGCACCAGGCGATATCGTTCTGCTCCACCCACGAGGCCTCTCTCTTCTTCCACTCCACTGGGTTAGAGGCAAGCGAGCGCCAATCTACTACTCCGGCTGCTCGATTGAGTCGCACTTCCTCATTGGACAGGTGTGGGTAGAAGGAGGCCGGGTGTCTAGCCCCTTCCCTTTGTGCTTGTTGCCTCCGCCATTAGGAGAGAGTGCGGTATCGGTCCATGATTGTGCTGGCGGGGGGCTGGTCTCTCTCTACCGCTCTGGCTATGTGCCCTCTGTACTGCCAGTGTCTCCTAAGCCACGTCGTGCTCCACCGCTCCACGCCTGCATTGTGGAGGATTTGGCGGGCTGCACGGAGGCTTCGCATCCTGAAGTCCAGCCAGCTCTCAGTCGGCCTTCGCTTGTGTCCTGCCATCCTAGACACCATCTCGAGTTGCATGGTGTTCAGGGCTCCCATCGCCTGATAGTTAGGCGTTGCCGCCGCAGCATACCATAGAGCCGCTCCTCCAACCGCTGCCCTAAAGACTTGAAGCCTCTTCCGGATGGGTCCTCGGCACTCCAGGACATCTCGGCTGGCGAAATACTTCTTTCGTGCTTTAGCCAATCCTGTGTCCATGACCGACGCTGGCTTGAACGGGACAGCCAGTCTCACCCCCATGACGTCTAAGGACTCTGAGGACGGAACCAACACACCATCTAACCGGATCTGGGGGGGGCAGGTGGCATGTGGGGAGCAGTAGAACACTGTCTTCTTCGGGTTGACCGTCAAGCCCCACGTCCGGAGCTCCCTGCTCAGGATGGCGAATTTCTTCTCCAGCGACTCTCTGTTACTGTCCCACAGAATGCTGTCATCCATATAGAGCAGGGAGGACAGCGTCATGTCTGGGGCCCCTCCCATCTCTTTCGGCCACTCCTGGTGACTTTGGGCGCCATGCAGAGCACACTCCATCGCTACAGCGAAAATGAATGGACTCTCCACCGAGCCTTGTCGAATCCCCCTCGTCTGCATGACGTGAGTGGCCCCCCACGGGCTTCTCACTTGCGCCTTGCCCGGTTCTAGCAACTGCTTCCATGCCTCGAACTCTCGCCACATATGTGGGGGTAGGTTGTTTCTCAAGTACTCAAGGACTTTCCATCTGTGTATGGAGTCGTAGGCTTTATGGATATCGAGTTTTAGCCAGCTCAGTCCGAAGCGCCACTCGGTTTCCAGGGAGAACGTCTTCATCACTGCGAACAAATAGTCGGCCGTCTGGCGCCCTCCCAGAGCGCACTGCTCTGGGCCTTTCGGCTGAAGTGCACGCCTGGTCCGACTCAGTAGGAGGCCTCCGTACACCTTACTTACCGCCGAACTGAGGCTTATCGGCCTCAGGTCCGACGGAGACTCAGGCTTAGGGACCTTCGGGAGCAAGGTGATGATTGTCGTGAGCCACTGGTCCGGTATGGGTGCACCCATGCGGATGGATTCCATCCACACCAGGAAGGACTGTTCTGAGACGGGGTCCTTACACAGCTCCTTGATCAGCTCGTACGAGGTGAGGTCAAGGCCAACAGCTTTGCCATTGGCCCCTTTGCCTACTACCTCTCGTAGTTCTTCCAGCTGGAAGGGGACCCCGTTGCTCATATTCTGCCCCCACTCTACTGGCCTCTCGCTCTCCGTTGCTTCCCTGAACAGCTTCGCAAAGTGCTCTGTGGTCCAGATCAGGGGGTCTCTTCCTTGGGCATAAGCCTCCTCTGTGAGGTGCACTGCCCACTCCGAGCCTGTGTTCTGCTTGAGATCCTTCATGTCCTTCCAACCACCCTGGCTGGCACGAAGGACCTTGGCCTGCATCCATTCATCCCGAGCTTTTCTGCGGGCCGCCTGAGCATCCTTCCATGCCCGCTCCGACCCGTGAATTCTGGCTCGCCTGAATGCCGCCTTCACCGGTCCCGGGTCTCGGTATCGCTGGCCACGTCTCGGCTGGGTGACTTGCTCAGCCAGCTGCTCCATCTTCTTCTGGTTAAGACACACCTGAGGGGGAATCTCACCTGTCACACACCTGGGTCTGGTCGTGCTTTGTAGGGCTGGCAGGGGTCGGGGTCCGAGGTCAAGGGTTGCATGGACCCGGTCATGGTCACCACCTATCTGCCTGAACGACCCCTCCTCGATGTGGACTGCAGCTCGCCTGGTGCCACAGGTTGCCACTCCATCAATCTGCTTCCCCCTCACCCCTCTGCGTCGCAGGCGACTCGTGGGGGTCTCCCATTGTCCCTCCCCGGGCGCATGCAGCTGGTATCTCCTTCTCTCCAGTTCCGATAACAGATAGTCTGCTCTGCCTGTCGTTGGCAGCATCTGTCCGTGCGCCCCTGCAGACCGAGTCCACCGGAGAGGCGTGTTGAAGTCTGCAAGCACGACACTGGGTAGAGAGGTTGGCGGGCGAAGTTGCAGAATGTCATGCGCCTCCTCAGCAGTTACAGCATCTGCAACTCCTGTGCTCAGTCTGGCCGAGCATACCCACAGCTGGGCCCCTGTCGACACTCTTCGGAGCCGCAGCCACACTCCGATGCTGTTAGCCTTCCTTCGGAGGCACTTGTACTCCGAGGGAGAAAACATGATCCCGTTCCCTCGCCACTGGTCCTCATCTCTGAACTGGACCAGGCTCCTTCCATCGTGGGTTGAGGTCTGCCACCCTGGTGCTGTTCTAGGTAGTTCCTGGAGGGCGACAATCGCCGCACTAGACTGGCTTTCCGAACTGTACTTTATGGCCGCGATAGCCGTTTCGACCATCTTGCCGCCAATGTTCCATGACACAAAGGAAATTTCACCACTTCCAGCTTGGACCCCTTCGGGGCAGCTGTTCTGAACAGTGCTCTCACATGCATCTCCCACCGACCCCTCAAGCCCCCGAGCGACTCGACTATGTTGCGAACCACACCGCGCTGCCTGGCGATGTAGGTGGGGCACTCCAAGGATCGATGGTATACACTCGTTTTCGAATTCAACCAAACCATCCTGTTCATGTCACTCTGAGATCAGGCTCTCCCACCGCTCTCCTAGGGCGTCTCCGGCCATGCCCAACGCCCTGGCGATATGAGGAATGTCGATCCAAGCACCTGGTGCCTTACCCTTCATAGTCGTGGCCCCCCTTGGCGGTGCTCTTGTCGCGCTGGCGATGAGTTGCCCTCGCATCCACACCGACCCAGCACCCCATTCGACATCCAAGGCGTGCTTCTCGGACTGGTTGGCCTCGAGGATTAATCGCTTGGTTTTGCCTGCATGCCCCGCTCGAAGCCTCTCCAGTCTCGTCTTACTCAGGGCGGCCCAAAGCATCTTTCCACTCGGCATGGATTTAGATGACATAGCCGCAGACCGGATTTCTTGAACAAGTCGGATGAGGTCTCTTTTCAGGTCAGCCTCGCCTTGCCCCTGCGGCCATTTGACCACTCCCATGGCGTGCCCTCTCCGCGGACCAGTCGTGAAGATATCCTGGAACCGCTCGAGCACCCCGATCTTAGCCAGGAGTTCACGGAGTTCTGGGAGAAGATCGTCACGATGTGTGTCTGCGTCCCACCCCCCGAGGATCACTAGGTTTTTCTGGTGCCCTTCGCCAGCCGCCGAGCTTAGGTAAGTACTGGCTTCCTCCTTGCGGTTCTCCAAAGCTAGCACCCTTGCTTCGAGCTTCTCACTCTGATCCCGGAGTTGCGAGATGTAATCAGCATGTCGATTCATCTCCACTTTGATCCCCCTGAACTCGTTCATGGTGGCCTCTCGGAGCTCAGCCACCGCCCCCCTGATCTCGCGGGCTTGGGTCTTCGCGATCGTATCGCTCTGCTGCTGCAGGAGCGACTGCAAATCTCCCAAGGTGATCGCTTCCCCCCTGTCCTTTCGGCGCATGGGAGCCCCTCCATCTGTCCTGGCAACTTTCGGGCTGCCGCTCTGCTCTGCCAAGTCGTCGTCGGACACCGGAACGGGGGTCTCTGTCATGGTTGCTACGAGGCACGGGGAGGGGAGAGGGCCACTACGAGGACTACGGAGCCCTGAGCCTTGAGATCTTGAGCCTTGAGCCATTAGGGTTTAGGGTTTAGGGTTTAGTCAGTAGAGCAGGGTTGTGGGGGTATATTCATTTACAGTTGGGTTTAAGGTGTGGGGACTATATTTAACTGTCCCGACCTTGTTCTAGGAGCTAGGATTAGGGGGACCCTCGTGACACGGCACCTAGCCTGCACAATTATTCGAAAATGTGCGAACTAGTTAGCAGGCTAGCATGGGCGGAGCGAGCTAGCATGTGCGTTCTACGAAACATTCATGGCGCAATCTGACACAAGAGAACTGGCTTGCCCAAGTTGTTGAGCGGGCTAGCAACTCTGAGCGGGCGTTAATTTGGCTGAATGCAGAAAAAGGACCGCTGACTGTTAAGAGAGCCAAAAGTAGGGTGAAAAAGGGTCCCCTTTAAGGGGTCTCCCTACTACTGCCTAGGACAATTATACCCTCATGCCCCTAAACCCCTAAACGCCTAAACCCCTAAACCCTGAACCCTAAATCCTAAACCCATATACCCTCATGCCCCAAACTCCTGGCTGTGGGAGGGTTCGTGCAGGTCGGCAGCCGTAGCCAGGAGATTGGCGCGAAGGTCCCGGGGAGCCGACCTCGCTGCTGGAGTGCTCTTCTACTTATCTTTAGCTTTAGGGTTTAGAGTTTAGGGTTTAGGGAGCATTTATCTTTTTTATTAGTGGTTAGTGTCCTTACTGTTGTTGCAACGATTGTTAATACATGCTTCAACATGCGTTCCTGCAACTTATACATGTACTTACTCGCTTCTGTGTCGTTCGGTACTTGTCGCTTTCTTTGGGAGAGGGCCGTGCCGGGGTTAAGCTTCAACCTCGCAAGGAAACCAGCAGGGACTCTTCACGGAGGCCTAAGGCCCTTACCTAATGTCGGTATGTTCTGATAGAGAGTGGTAGAGGGGGATGGGTGTTCTGGGTAAGCCGCAAAAAAATATTGGATCGGCAATTATCGGGGTGCCATTTCGCTTATAGGTGTGTTCTGCTGCACCGGTAATTCTGCAGGCCAGCAATTCAGGGTTTGCATGTAGGAGTGCAGACTACGTAGCTCCATGGGCAGACTGTGTGGTTACATTTCATAGGACTCCTATGTAACTTCCGCATGCCTTTGTAGCTGTTGTCACCCGGAATTTCCCCCTTGATAGAGATTAAAACACCCCCTGGCGCGCACCTCGGTAAGAAATGATCAAGATTTCTTTGGCCAATCCCCATTGCCAAAGCCAAAGTCACTCAAAAAAGGTGCCTTTGCATTGGGGATGAATGCAGTTCACGTTGAAACCCCAAAACCTCAAGCCCATTGCACACCCTAAGACTGCCCTAAGAGTTAGGGTTTAGGGTTTAGGGTTTCCTACATTACTCCGGAACCGAAGGGCCTACCTGTCGGTGAGGTACCTGCATTTCTAGGGCTTCTAGGGTTTAGGGTTCGTTCGCAAGAAGCCCGTATAACACACCTATAACACGGAAGTCTTCTGAGTTATGGTGACAACTATTTCGACCCTGCTCTTCAACAGAACCTGCCAGAAACCCTCAAGAACTAACTGATGAAGTGAACTGAATGTAAACCCCAGACCCCACATCTCCAAGTTCTAGAATCTGGAACCTATATGGAACTTTCCGAAAATTTAGGGATACCTTATTTTGGGGTCCTTATAATAAGGATCCTGCTATTTAGGGTACTATATTAGGGTCCCCTATTTTCGGAAACCCCCCCATATGTAAGTCGCAAGACCGCTTGCAAGGCAAGGTGCACACAAACACGAGCACCGTCCGGGCCGAAGAGATGTCCTTAGGTTTAGGGTTTAGGGTATGTCCTTAGGTCTACTCGAACTTCAATCCCCAAAGGGCCCTACGGTTGATGATACAAATCCTGCATTACCTTAAGGAACCCAAACTATGGGAATCATGGTATATTCCTTATTCTGGGTACTGCAGGAGTTATATCATCAACCGTATGTGCCTCTATAGTAGGATGAAGGGTTTCTAGTCTATGTTAGAAGGTGCGATTGTGATTTAGGGGAGTATTCCCCATAACAGTACATAGGACTCTTCGGAATCATGTGTTCCTGAAAGGGTTCCTGTGCGCTTTAAAGTCTTACAGCAGGGTTTAGGGTTGCGTAGATTTGGGGATCCGTTTACGTAAGAGCCGAAATACTGCCACATCCGAAACCCCTCAGCCCCCCTTTGGGGCTGGATTAGTGGACCCATTCCATAGCAAACAGTACAGCCTGGATCCCGGAGTTGTTCTCGGTGGTGTCGGCAGTGGTAAGCAATGGTTGGAGGAGGTGGCCAAGCAGCAGAAGTGACAGCAGAGGCAAGCTGTGGTACGCAGTACAATCTAGGCCCGATGCTCCAAGCCTCGAAACTCAGTAAACACATAAACACATAAACCCTAAACCCCGAAACCCCTAAACCCTAAACCCTGAGACTCGACCACCCTGACACCCAAACACCCTGAAGAAGAGGCAGTGCGTTCCTACTACCAGCTTGGCGGAGAACCTCAGGCAAGGGAAACTCTGAACGCTGAGTTTAAGGTCGAGGTTCCCCAGTAGGGTCTAGGGCTTAGGGCGTTGGGGTTTAAGGTTTAAGGTTTAGGGTTTCGGGTTTAGGGGTTTCGGGGTTTAGGGTTTTGTTTTAAGTGCAGTGACCCTTTCGCTCCGCCGACAGAAGAGGTAAATGGCCCACTTGATACGAGTATGCACTTGTACCAACATTCCATCAAGGACGTCAGTACACCAAATCTGGACACCGAACCAACAGAAGCAGCATGAAAGACAGGTCCCTACAAGTCTTCATTCTTGTTCTTGCTCAACCTCAGAAGGGTTTAGGGTTTAGGGTCATGGGGTTTAGGGTTTAGGGGTTAAGGTAGCCCCTAAAACAATCAGGGCACCCCTGTTTCCAACTTTTCGGCTGCTAATAGTAAGGAGA
>CAJNJA010061030.1:0-23607 GCA_905231915.1 Symbiodinium necroappetens
GCGAAGTTGAGCGTTTTAGCCTCGAACGTGAGCTCTTTTTGACCGCATAGTGTCCGCGGTTACCGCGTAGTGACCATTCTTGCCAGTTGAGAAGCAGACACACACACATACAGAAACGTCGTTACTGGCTGTTTTGTGTCTAATAGAAGCACTCATGGACCATTATTTTGCCTTTATTTTGCTCTCACATGAATCTAAAATTGTAGGTTTGCTCAATCGAATCTCGCGACACACATCGTATCCATCACGCAAAGCTATTCGGTATGTCTCGTATCAATCTCGCAGCATGCCAATCGGTTCATCTCGTCCAATCGCACAGCAAAGCCACTCTACAAAACTCGTTTTTTTTTTTCTTTTTTGTTCCAATTGTTCCAATGTCCATTTTTGTCTCCCTGGGTGGCTTTCATCCTGCATTCGAATCTCCTCCGGATACTGGAGAAATCCATTTGTTTTGTTGGAACAGATAGAAAGTTATTTGCCTGGATTCCACAATCTTCGGAAGAACGTCCAGTTCATCTGATTGGATTATCGGCTCTTCTTTACGGGACCGAAAATGAATGCGATCGACGTGCTCTATGAAGCCGTTGGAGGGAGCGGAAAGCCCAGCGATAAAAGCATTTTCATCATTCAGCCATTTTGAAAGCTTGTGGCGTGTGGGCCGCCATCGCCCACATTTGTCCTTCGTGAGGCTCGACTTGACGAAAGTGGCGGGCGTCGTGATTGGCTTGTCGTGTGTGTCGTGCCAGGTCCCAATGAGAGCTCGCGTTTTTGGTTTTCATTTGGACCTCTGCCAGTGCGTCTCCGTTTTCATCTTGGACCCAAACTTGGCTTCCGATGAATGAACCTAAAATTATTGCGTGATTGGAGTGACCCTTCAAGTTTAGAAGGTCGCGATGAAGTCCCATCTTTAGATTGCGCAAAACGGCTATTGAAGTCCAAGTCTTGCCCTGGAAATTTGTTCCTCAAAAAAATGCTTGACCGCGCAGCTTGATGTACGGGAGAAAACTATTGAAGCAAGGAGCAAAATGAGTTATAAAACGCCCCAAAACCGGCCTCTTCGAGCCAAAGAGACTTCGTGGTCACTACGCGGTCACTACGCATCGGACTGTCTTCCACCCTGTTTGCATTGCTAGTTTTAGATTTCGCTTCGCTTTCAACGTTTCGCGCCACCCATAGAAATGACTAGAAAAAATTTCGTGTTTTTTTTGCCGCTACGAGGCCTGTCATCAACTCCGCTTTGGATCCAAATGACAGGAATGGCAACATGAGCAGAATGCCAAGCCCTGCAACCACAAAAGAACAAAATGAGTTATCGCGGTGCTGGCCTGACACCGTGTCTCTGTCTTATCATTCTTGTCATTTCTATCATGTGGGTTCAAAGTGGTTTGGAGCTCTGCAACCTGACAAGAATGCAAGATCAAGGCATCGAATGGGCTTTCGAATGTCAGGAATGGATATCTGAGGTATTCTTCACTATTCTTGTCATTCTTGTCATGGACTCAAAAACGTTTGGAAGGCTGCAACCCAGATGACGAGAATGCTTCGAAAAAAAGACGTCAGAGCACCCGAATGGGCTTCTTTTTTGGCTCTAGAAATGACCAAACAATAAGCCCCAAGCCGTCTCAAAAAAAACAAGCAACCAAGTTTTTTTGCAAGACATGGCACGGTGTCAGAATGGGGATTATCACCGCAATGAATATTTTTATTTTGGAGCAAGCCTAAGTCCTGTCATTTTGTCACAAAGCGGTGTTTTTTGGAGGCTTTGCAATCCAGATGCGAGAATGTCAAGAAAAAAGACATCAAGCCCCAAGCCGTGTCGCCGTCTTGGAATTAATTCATTTTTTTTCTTTTTTCGAGCCGGCCTGAGGCTTGCTTGCCATTCCTGTCATTCCTCGTTCCAGAGCCGCAAAAAAAGCATTCGGGTGTTCAAGGTTGTCTTGGCGTCATCGTCTAGGCTGCAAAGCCTCCAAAAAAAGCCATTGTTTTGGACCCGAATGACCGCAGTGACCAAGAATGACAAGAAATAACAAGTTTCAGGCTCGGTAATCAATTAGTTTTGCGGCGCTGCGACAATCCACCGTTCTAACACCGTGCCGATCTTGGAATTAATTGATTAATTGTTTTTTTTCGGGCCGGCCTGGAGCTTGTCATTCTGTCATTCCTGTCATTCTTGTCTTTTGAATTACAAAATAGAGCCCATTTCGGGCACCCAATGTCTTGCATCGTCATCTGGGCTGCAAGCCCAAAAAAGCACCGTGGCTCACACTCCGAAACCATGGTGGAAACGATTTCGTTTGTTGCTTGTTGAACTGAAAAGCCAGCTGGCTTCGCTTGTTGTGAAGTTGAAACGGACTTGAGCTTGGAAATAGAATTCTTTTATCCTTTCTCTGGAACAGAAACTGTGTTGAGGTTTGAGAACGCTGTGTGGCGGTTATGCAAAATTTAAGGCAGATCTATGTTTTTGTTTTGTGATTAACATGCTTGCCTTGAAAAGCTTAGTGTTGATCCAACGGAAAAAAGCTTGTTTCTCACGGTTGAAAGTCGTTGCTTTGTTTTTCACTTGTTCACATGCACAAACACGACATGCGCTTTGCAGATTTTGACAGCTCTGAAAAATCAGCGTAGTAGATTGCATGCAGATGCTTCCAAACGCGAAACGGCAAGAGCAACACATTTACAGGACGGAAATCAGAACATATTTGTACGGAGAAGGGATCAATGATTTCATGGCATTCCGCTGGCAGTTCGAAGTTTGGAGCTTGAAGCTCGAATGAGACGAAATTAGTGGCAAGCAAACATCATTGCACATGCATCGGATACGTGGTGACAGGACTTGGACCAGATATCTGAATACAGCCACAAAGACGCACGTCCATGCTTCAATGCAAATGCGCCTGGCTGCATGTGACTTTGATGCGATGCCAATTTTTATGTATGTGTTGACAGCTGTGTAATCTTTTGTCATTGCGATCATTGGGGAATTAATTACCATTCGGATTGAGAAGGAAACAGGAGGATCGCAGACTTCTCTGGTGTCGAGCTACTGCCAGGACATGTGTTCCATTCGGACTCGGCATGTTGTGGTTCGAAGCTGCAGCGATCTTGCATCGGATCGCTTCCCGTCTATGGGCAACGTGACGTTGGAAGGGTAGTCCAGTGGTAACATCATTTCCATCTCAAGTTTCGATCTTGAGGTCGGGAGTCGATGGTGTTTGGGTTGTGATTTTCATCCCAAGGTCGCCACTGCTGCGCACTTCCCACGGTCACATGGCAGATTTTGAGAGATGGGTATTGTTCTGCGGGATCTTCAGAGGCTGTTGGGAACCTTGCTTCCGTTCGGGTGTCCTGGCGGCTGAGATGTTGGGTTTCGTCTCGTGCTGGTGTCGCTTTGATTCAGCAGCCGCCAGAAAGGAGTGCCCTCAGATAGAGCCAAGGCAACGTGCTGTGCGCCCTCACTGGTGTCGGCTTGGGATTGTTGGTCCTCAGCGGCAACCTGCCCTTCGGATTCACCAGGTTGTCGAAGGTCACTTGCAGTCCCTTCCATTCGCCTCCGGTACTTGCTGAATCGAGGCGTGATTCAGCAGAGGGGTCGTGAAAGATCTGTGGCTCAGGATGGATCGAGCCTTCTTGGGGCAGAGCTCGGATGCACAGGATGGATCTCGACTGTCGCCCATGGAGGCTTTGAGGATCTTGAAGGACGCGGGCATAGTAGCAGTGGGCTTCTGGATGATGGACGATCTTTTGAGCATGCATTCGAGACAGGCCATACGTGGCCACATTACACCGAATCCCACCATACTGTTGCCACGTGTTGCCACTGACCGTTTGCTTTCAATCCCGTCTACTTTGGAGCTTCGGGCCTTAAGTTGAGAGTTGCGAGGATCATGGCCTGCTCACAGAGGCCGAGTTTGCTGCCAAAGAAGCTGCGCTGGCCGCTTCCACGGAGGTCCAAGTCCCCGGCTCTCCGCGACCAGCGAGCGGTACGACCGGTACGAAAGCTTCCGATACTCTGAGCGGAAGCCAAGAGGAGCTCAACGCCGCTCCCGAAGGCAGCAACTCCATCGCAGACGGCGAGGTCGACAGAGACCCCAGTCCTGACCGCAACCCCACCCCAGCTTTCGCGCCTGCGCCCGCCGCTGCGCCCCAGATTTCGCAACTCTCCGCTGCTGTGCGACATCTGCCGCGCCTGCCCAGCCACAGGAGCGCGGGTCCAGGGACCAGCCTGGTGTATCGAGCGTCCCTCGGGCCGCGACCCAGACACTCCAGAACCTGCTTTGTATTAACCAGGAGTCTTGCAGAGGGCTACACCGGGAATCGCACAGCCGAGGCCCGAGTTTCAAAGCCTGCCGGCCCTGACCGACGAGGCTCTCGAAGCAAGCCAGGCGTTGGCCAGTGGCTTGGCTGTGAATCGGTGCAAAAAGCTCTGGTCGGAGGCTAGGGCCGGGCGTTTTTCGGGGTTCAGGGACTTTTCTGTTCCACATCAGAACCTGACTCGCCGAACTGGATCCAGCGATAAATCCGGACCAAACTTCGACCAACTTTGGCAGTGTGTGAGGTGGATGGAACTTGCTGTACGTGCAAAGCAGAGCTTCTTAATCGGTGTCACAAATCGCGATTTTTGAAAGAAGTGACTGTGGCTGTGCTTTCAAGCCCCTGCCCAAACTCCGACCGTGCTCCAAAGTTGTGTTGAAATGGAAATGTCTTCTGAATCAACTGGGCCAGGCTCCTGGCTTTAGGCGCATACCGAAAGCACATTTAAATTTCAACTCCCGAATTTGGGGCACCAGGTCAGGACTATCCGCAGCTCTATGCCATGCTTCTCCGGCTCGCGAGAAACCAGACGATCAGGCTTGGTCGGGTTCGACAAAGCTTGACGGCACTCCTCTTCTGCCGTCTCTCCCGCAGGCTGCAGGTCTATGGGGGGAGCATGACCTACGGTGAAGGCAGGTTTTTTTCGGGAAGGGAGGGGTACGGTGCGGCTCCATGATGCTACTGGCGGGCAACCTGCAGCTAGGTTCAAGTGACAGGGATCTGTGCTCAAATCTGCTACCGGACCGAGGGTGACCAAGATAAAGCTCCCCCAACAGCACAGATCCCTGCATTTAACAGACTTTCTTATTTGCAGTCTCTCGTTCCATTGTTTGGAGGTGACTGGATTTGTTGTGAACTAGCGACCAACACGCCTAGAGTCCCAGCAGAGAGGTCTGAGTTCTAGGCATTTAGTGGATCGTACAGCTGACAGGATGTTGTACATCCTGCGACACCAGAAACAACCATTGAAGCTTGGCAGCTGTCATTGCGTGTGGAAAGGCTCATTCTGATTAAGGAGTAGTGTGTCATCATCCTGCATTTTGGCTTAGGTGCCGCTTGAAGGTACTAATATCCTTCTCGCCAGAGCGGCTGAGTCTTGCTGAGTATATCCTTCGAGTTAACAATCTCGATAGCAGCTGTTGTCGTATGTCGCTGGTCCGAGAACTAGCAATACAAGGCAATGACCGAAGCATCAACACACATGGCACAACGCAGTGACAACCGTAAGTGTCAGAATGGTTCAATACTGGTTCAAATGACTTTTGAATGGCATGGTACGGCAAAGGAAGGTAGGCTAGGGTAGGGCACGGCAGGGTATGACAGGGTAGGGTGTGTATCCACGTACTTGCGAATGGGTGTAGGTACAAATTCATGTGTATTCATGCAAGCATTTTGCATGCATGCATCGGTGTCGCATTGGAGAGCTCTCTTCGATGCCATGTCGTGTTGATGCCAAAGTAGGTGTGCGGATGTCTACAAACGTGTCTGTCTCTCTCTGTCTGAATGTCCTCGAATCTTCGAGCATGCATGTTGTGTCTCTGTAGTGCCCTGTTGATAAGAGCACATTTGGAGCACTCCTTTGTCTACCCTACATTCAGAAAGAAAGGGAAGCGCTGCAGACAAAGGCTCCTGGTCGGCACAATTCGCGGACTACCTCCGCACGGCCTTCCAGGGAAGGGTCGAGTGCCTGCGGCTGGACATGAGGGGACTCGGGAAATGTTTCGGATGCAAGCGACCCTTGGCTCCCAAGACGAAGGTATGCTTGGATCATTAGTCGTGCTCTAATTGATACGGTAGCAGCCGTTGTCATCGTGATGTTTGAACGTGAAAATCGGGCAACGCCCCAAAAAGCTGTGAACAGATTGCGGGGGACAGTTTCTCAATGACGCTCATGATGCGGCCTGAACACTACGGGGGATGCATCTTCGGTGCTAGGGCCGCATCCAGATGCGGAAAGCATCGACATCATGGGCATGGGCTGGTCGAGCAATGAGAGCTGACAACGGCGAGGTGTCGGTTAGGACTTCGTGTGGCGTTTGAAGGCGTGAGAGGTGGCACCGGCCTCCGTTCCCCTCTGGCATTGCTCGTCCTCTGGCGCAGCCCTCTAACCGAAAAGTAGCAACGCTGGCAATGCAATGGTGGCGACAGTCATGCAAAACCATGTGAGAGGCTCTTCTGGCACCACTAACATCGCTTGTACCTAACTGTGGTGGCAGCAGTAGTAGCAGTGGTCACCGTCGTCGTCGTCGTAGTAGTCGCCGTCGTAGTTGAAGTAGGGTGGTAGCAGTAGCAGTAGCAGTAGGTAATCGTCGTCGCCGTAGTGGTGGTGGTGGTGGTAGTGGTGGTGGCAGCAGCAACAACAACAGCAGCAGCCAGCTTTCCTTTGGTAGAATTGAACCATGCCTACTTGCGATCGCTGGTCGGAGCAATTCCTGCGCGGGGTTTTGCGATTCGGTGCGTGGAGGTTCAGGGCTTCCGGCTCCAGGCAGATCATCTCGCAGAAGGGCCTCAGAAGCTTTGTTCGAATATCATTGCATCCGAAGCCAGTCAGGTTGGACAACCGGGGACGCGGGGGCTGCGATATGGCCTGCGCGCTGCCGGACATGGTGCTGATCCTTCGCAAGCACTGGCTTGCAGTGTTCGTTTGCGTCCGGCTGAAATACCTGATCTAGACTGCTCTGGGAAGATCTGCCAAGCAATGCCCACCCCCAACTTGTGGAAGAACGACAATCAACCAGCTAGGCTAGACTTCGGCAGGCCAGTCGTCGCTTGCCACGTGGATGTTTCTGCACCAACATTGGCACCCCAGGAGCGAAACCGCGGCAACAGAGCCGCTTGACATGATGCTGCTGGACTTCAGCCAGAATGGTTGGGGCATCTTGGATGCGGTTTTTTGGAGATCAATACAAAAGCTGAGTCAAAATCTTTCGAGACCTCGAAATCGGATGCTATGAAGCGGTCCTTGCCACTGGGCCGTACTTGCTAGGCGCCCTTGGCTGGGGCACGGGATGTTCTGTTTTGGACTTGCTCGGCAAGTGACGGGAGTTGTCTCCGCTCTTTTTGGCATGCATTGCTGAGGCATCTCCAAAACAGGCAAAGAACTGGAGGATCTGCGATGTGACATGAGTCAGACATGAGCTACTTCCTCTGCTGCTCGGTTGTCCCTGAGCGCTCCTAAGTGCACCTCTCGGAGGAGTTTGTCCGTGCTTGCCATCTTTTTCTTCCGAAGACGCTTTTCGTAGTTTTCTGGCAACTCGTTCGCACTGGCTGAGCCCGAACTTCGCTGTGTCAGACACCACGGGTCGTGGTTTTCGCGACCTCAGGAATCGAGACATGATCGACGGCGAGAAATCTGCAAAAATCGATGCGAGACTGTTTGAAGGAATTCGCGACCTGGCCGTTGCGTCATGCATTTTCTGTAGGAGCCGCAGCAAGTTGTCCTGCTCGCTCCACTGAGCTTTCTTGTCCATTCTGAGACTGGCCATTAGCATTTACTGTGGCACACTTCATGTGAGCGCGCTGAACGAGCAAGCCGAACATCTACAAAGTTGACTCTGCGTGAGGTCTGTGCTTGAACAGGTGGGGCTTGGGGGATAGAGAGCAGCACCTGGAATGACTTACAGACCCAAAGCCCTGAACCCTGGCACCAAGGCATCCTGGGCCAGCACTACAGCGTCCCCGTCTTGAACTACGAGGCGATTCTGGAGCTGTCCCTCGCTTGCATCACGCTCAGCTCCGATGGCACCCCAGCGAACAGGTCAAAGGCGAGAGCGGGCGAGCCTTGAAGTTAACCCCTCCTCAGCTGCAAGAAGCTATCAGCCCCCAGCATCTTCTTGATGCTCGGAGATGCTAGGCCTTCACGCTGTTTCCCCTCAATCCTGTGGTTATTTGCATCCCAAGTTTTTCCATTCAGTCTTTTGTATAGTGCTCTACTGAGACAGAAAGGTATGCCAAAGAGGCCCGAGCTGTGGAGGACTCTGAGTCTTCAGTTCCGTTTCTTCCTGGCTTTTGCTTCTTCTGTTCAATCCTCCAACTTGCGGCGAAATCTCTGCCCCTCTCTGTCTGGCTTCCCTTAACTGGCAGCCTAGCACAAGCCCGGCAGGAGCTGTGGCCTGGCTGGAAAACCCGTCATCCGACATGGCAGGCTTTCGGGCGGCGGGTGAAAAGTTTAGGGCCTTTAGGGTCTGTGACAGCTTTCTAAAGGGAGTCCCCAGCCCCATTCTTCCAGACTGCCAGTTTCCCATCGGGATCCTCGAAGACCTCTGGGATAGGAGGGTGCCGGGCTTTTTCCTGCGAGGCCCATGCATACTTCGCCGACGTCCTTGCGTACTGGTGTAGCTTGGTCCCCTTCGCTGGTTCAGTCTCCCTTACGATTTTGTCAGTATTATCAGCATCTTTCTTTGTATTTTTGAGTGCAGTTCTGATGGCAGAGGTAACAAACAGTTGGAGAAGCTGGAGAGACTTCCCGAAGAGGAGCCTTGTAGGTGGTCTTTTAGGAGTTCGAACGGCGAGCTGACCGGCCCTGCCCGTCTAGGTGCCCTCGGTAGACTTGTGACGCGGCCTGTGCGCGGTGCTGCCATCAACGGAAGGTGGAGGCTCCTTGCCGCCCAGGAGACAGCGCGACTCCTTGGCGAAGAGTTTCTTCCCCAGCATCGGACGCTTGGCGGCGCAGGAGCAAGCCATGGCCCATTCCAAGAGGGGGGGAGTGGAAGTCTCAGAGGACAGTTTGGACTTCTGATGCCGAGTCTTCAGTGGGAAGTATCGGTGGTGGAAGCCTCACCAATCTGAGCGAAGTGTTTGGCCAAGGACGCCTTCACCCGATCTGAAGGCCAGAAGATCCGCGGGGGGTTTTCGATCTGTCTAGCATTGCACTTTACACTGCATCTGGTGGATAAGCAATGCCAGCTCCCAGCGTTGGGTACCCATCGTTTCTTAATTTCCTTTTAGTTCACATTTCCAGATGTCCCAGCTCCCGGATCGTTGGGTACTCTTCGTTTAGCTAGAATGAATTTTAGACTCTCGGCTTTTTGGTGCTATCCGACTGACTTTTCCAACCATTTCTTGTACACTGCTTGAGCTAGGTGAATCCAGCGGCACCCGTTTGAATGGCCCCAGAGTTCAAGGCACCCAAGGCTTCTCGGAGTTCCGAGGCTCTGTCCTGACTCATCTCTGCTTTTTGGAACCCGAAGAGGGTTCCAAAGGATGTCCAGGCAGCTGCAGGCGAGAGTCGCCAGGGACTTCCGTGAAGCTCAGGGCGTGCGGAAGCAGAGCTCCAAGGAAAGTCTGACCGCAAAAGCCAGCAAAAGCGAAGTTTTTGCTGTCTGCTTCAGGACGACCTTGGGTGGATCAAGCCCGTGCTGAAAGCGGACCTGGCTGCTTTTCAGCAGTGGGAACCTTGCGGACTGTTGAGAAATTTGCGCTGCCAGACGTGTCAGCTGCTGAGGCGACAGCCCCCGTCTGCCTCTTCCCGCTGTCGCAGCACATTGCGAGATCTCCGGGTCCCAGTGCCCCGTGCAGACTTGGCTTCAGGGTCCTCCACTGGCAAGACCCAGACACAGCTAAGCAGCTAGGCCACCCAAAGCGTCAAGAAGCCAAGCTTGCCCAAGAAGAGCACGCTGGCACCAATCCCTCGACCCTCCCAAAGCCAAAGCAGCAGAAGGTTTCCACATCCAAAGTTCTCGGGCGAAGCTCTCTCTCCCCCCCTGGTTTTTGACATCTGGGCTAGGTACGCCCAGGCAGAGCCCCAAGGGCGAATGGAGCCTTTTCGAGGACCGGCGGAACAAGCCAGGCCCGGCGGAGTTTCCTGGAAGAGCATGCAGCGATCTGGAGACTTCCCAAGCAAGGTATGAACTTCGAGGATAACTCACTTCCGCGACAGGCTGGATTTCCAACACGACGGACGGCGAGGAGCTCGTGTTCGATCTCAAATTCAGCAGCAAGCCCATGTGCCCTGCCACGAGTTTTAGTTGAGTCGTCGTGTCGCTCAAAGCGCGGGTCCTCGTGGCATTGCACAAGGGCGTGGGTTTACGGGTTCTGCACTCGGTCCATGCTACTGGGCTCCAAGACGACACGGCCCGTTGCCGTCACACACGACGCGATTGCAAGTTTGGGGCAGCTGGCATGTGGTTATGTCGCTGGCGAACCTCGACGGGTGGCAGTTAAGACGAGGGAGAGAGAGAGAGAGAGAGAGAGATGCGCACGCGCGCGGAGGGTAGGGGCCGGACGCACCCCTGCTATCCCCACTTGGTAGAGAGAGAGAGAGAGAGAGAGAGAGAGAGGGGCCCTGGCGAAAGAAAGGGGTTACTTGTGGCATCCTAGGATAATGATCCAGTACCTCCGCTCGTACACGAACATCGGCGAGGCGGAGGTGACCGTGCAAAGCCCATGGATCTGGAGGTCCACGATGTTCAAGAATCTCCGAGGCCAGCTTCTAGCCCGGGCGACGACGAGCTTTCTGAGTAGCCGTCGCGTTTTGTGCCGAAAGATGGTGGGCCGATGCCTAATTCGTCCCTGCCCCCACAGCTGTCAAAAGAAGGCCACGCCCCTTTTCACTGCCGCAGGATACACCTGGCGAGTCTTGGCAAGCAAGCTGATGGACAATGTAACCAATCTGGTCGGCTGAGATTTTCCGGTGAATGCTGCAACGCCTCAAGCTGGGTAGGAACTGCGTATCAAATTGGCATTCACTCACTTGCTGAAAAGATATGGGGCCGGAAGATTCAAGACTTCTTCAGTTCGAGACGGTAGATGGTAGCTTTTTGGGTCTTCCTTGGCGTCAGTTCGGCAAATCCGGTTGGTCACACAGAAAATCCGGCCATCATCCAGGCATGCTTGGACGCTGGCCAACGAAAATATCTGTCACACAGAGACTTGGCCACCATTGGAGGTGCTGTTGACGGTCTTGGCATTAACGGCTGGAAGAAGACTCTACGAGCCTACATGTTCGGCACGGTCGTGTTGTATACAGTTTGGTTTCCAACCAAGGGCAGCACTGGAGTTGTTGTGGTTCGTGATCTAAAGAGGCTGCTTTCTTGTCAAGTCTCCATTGTGCAAAGTTCGTGAACGGCCTTGTCTGAACAAAGGGACAGGGGTTTAGTCCGGCAGTCTCGGTATTGATGCCGAGTCTTAGCCGATTCGCTCCTGAGTCATTGAAGTAGTAGAAGAACCCGTCTAAGGAATGCCTTCTTCAAGGCAGTGACACCCACAAGCCAGCTTGAAGGACGCAAGGACAGAGCCTCGATTCGGTGATTGGGCCTTGCCCCTTTTTTCAGGTGGCCGAGCAAGACATGCTAGTGTCGCGCTTGGGTTGCATCCGTATCCTTGTCTCTAGCTCGTGACAGCTGAGAAGTGAGTATTCCTGTTCTGATGCATTACTGCGTTACGCTCACCGGTCGGTGTCGTGGATATGCTATCCGGCCTTGATCTTAGTATAGTTACGGGGCTTCTCGTCTCTTACGACCTTTTACACTCCAACTTCGTAAGCTTTGTAAGCAGATCCCTGGCAAAAGAATGCAGGGTTAGCAATGGAAATCCAAGGTGCGACGATTTCATTCCGACTGGCCGCCTGATGGCAACACAGTGACAGCCGATGTAGCCTTTGCCCAGGAATGCTCGTGTCGAGTCCCTCGAATTTGCGTAGATGCGTATAGGAGGGTTGGAGTGAGGGCTTTTGGGCTTTTGGGCAGCGCCAAAGGCATGGGAGATGCGGGGGCTCATGAAGGGCAGGGTAAGCTGCAATGCTATAGCATTCCCGTGCTTGTCCCCGTCTTTGGGCATCTGAGGCGCGGGGGCCAAAGTTCAAGCTCCTCACGGTGATCTCATGCTGACGAGACGAGTGCCTGGCGAGTCTGGAAAAGACTTGTGCCCGCGGAGTTCAGTGTCGGTGCTCGCTTGCCCAAGCTGGGCTTCACAATCGCCATGACACCTTGGCAACATCACAAGACCCTGCCTGCTGCACGCATCCGGCCGTGCCCTGTGACAACTTCCACGTGTCCTTGTTGTCCTTTTAGTAAAGTCTGTGTTCCAGTTTCTTCCCTGCCATGTCTGAAACTTCCTGGGTGTATTCAGCGCGTCAGAGACCCTGGAGAGGCACTTTCTGCATGTTTCTGCCGCTGCTCCCGCTCATGGCCCGCCTCTACAGCCGTGTCCGAAGTGACTTCCCTGCTTTGCCATGCTTAATGCACTCTTCTGCAAAAAGGAGCCAGATCTTTCACTTCTGACAGAAGTCCTGGAAGTTCTGGTTTGTTCCGTGGGTTTTTCGGGGGTGAGGTTTCAAGTTTCTACCGCCTCTGGAAACCAGCGCCATGTTGCGGGGACCGTGTCGGAAAAGTCGATGCGCCGCGGACCCGGGCATATGTTGAATGCCACGCTGAAGCTTCCGTAAGTTCTAGAAACCATGATCGAAAGTGAACTGAAGGTAGCCGCCTGACCTCATCCCAGTTCACTACTCAAGCGACACAGTCCCCGAAAGTCGTTGCTGCCAGATCAACACTCCAACCAAGCAGAAGAGTACTCTGGGATTATTTACTGATCTGGGATGCAGTGACATAATATAGTGTTACTTATATATATATATGTATATATATATATACATACATACATACATACACACACATACATGCACATGCTTTGATAGTCTGTACAACTTGTACCGTGTTGCGATGCACAACGCATGAGCAGCGATCATGCCGGGTGGAACGACAAGAAGACGCTTGCGGAACTTACGACGATGCGACAATGCGACCATGCGCTTCAAGAGCATAGACAATAATACCACTCGCAACCCTTATTGCAAAGTCCCCCTGTGACACCAAGCCTTCGATGCTTGAGTCCACTCCCTTGAACCTCATCCTTTCTGACTCAGGTCGTCTGGTTCGCGCTTGTGCTTTGCTTGTGCCTGGCACCGCAGGGACGTAGCAGACTCAGTCACGGGCTAACGGATTCGTAGTTAGAACTTTCCGAGCTATGGGCTCGGTTTTGCGAGTGTCATTCTGCCACAGGTACCACGGTGGTGACCATCAGGTGTTTCTATACTATACAGAACTTTGAATTGGCTGAGTTTTCGTAGAAGAATTGCTTCGATGAGTCATTTCGCATCCGAATTTGATATCACTGAGTCTTCGTTCGTGACTTGTATTGTTACCAGTAGCTGGTTATGCCCCTCAGGCCACCAACATAAAGAAGCAAGCAAGTCCTGCTGCACTGGACTAAGAGCCTCAGCTCGAGACTTCGGTGGGCTTTAGTGTGCGACTTGTTTCTCGTACATCTTTATATACATATATATATATATCAATCTCATTATCTTTTGGTGGCTAGTGGTATTGTAGTATTGTTGCCATCATCGCTGCCCATTTCTCCTCTGAGGACTTTGTCGGTCATTGATGATGATTCTATTCTTAGTAGTGTGGAACTAGCCGGCAGCAGAAGAGTCGAAAGCCAGATGTGGCCCTCACCAAAACTCCGCGACAGGAAACCAGACACACGAAACCAGACCGAACAAGTCGGCATTGGTTCAGGTCAATCATCTACTTTCATCCCAGCGCCACGTCAGGGTGAGCCTGACTTGAGGTGGGTTCCGGTGCCCCGCGCTTCCTGATGCTCTCGACAGGGTATAATGCCGCACACGAAGCCGTGAAGGGATCAGATGTATGAACAGACTATGGTGATAAAGGTCTGTTATGTGCAGGTCGCTATGTGGCACGCCCATCAAAGTCCGGGCGCAATGCATCTTCGTGCCTTGCACGGCAGGCGCGAGATTGGACTTTGTACGGATGCGCATTTTCCATCGTTGCATCCATCTGCAACATCTTGTAATCATGCCCCGGGTATTCCATGCGTGCGCTGTTCTACATGACCCTTGTGTGCAGTGTGACATTGTCGAGACCTGAAGGAGGGAGGTGGGCATACCAAAATCTCGGCGCTCACAGGTGAAGATGACGCGATCGTGGCGGTCAAACAACAGCAGGCTCGCATGAAGATGTGTCAGGCTCCGAACGCGTACCGGTGAAGCCTATCGAATGGTTCTTTCGTGTTCTTTCCCAAAGGCTTCGTCAACAGACTGGCATGCCGAGAATCCAGACACCCTGTATCATTCTGTATCCACTCGCCGATGCCGGGCTGTCTCGTACCGTGCGCATCCCCCATCTGCGATGTAGGCCGTTCCGTCGCAGTGGGAGCAGTGGGTGGGCTCAGTCGTGGGATGGCTCGGGCCCCGAAAGCTCCGTCTGGGGACAGAACCGGCAAGATCCGTTGCCTTTCACTGTGGAGCTCAGGTTCACGAACGTGCTCCACGTCGGAGGCCCGAAGGACCAAATCGTCCTGAGTCTGGAGGCCGGCGACAAGCTCTGCTTACTGCGAGCGCATCTGCCTCGCAGTCCGTTCCTGGTCGCATTTTGCCTTGGGGTTTTTGGCATGCACTGGCCACCAGTCGGAGGATGGTTCACCTCTGTTCCTTCGTGAGGAATTCACGCAGCTGCGGGACCACCTGCTGCGAATGCAAGGCTACATCAAGGCAGTTTAAGCAAAGCCTGAAGCTTGTCGTTTGATTCCCGACAGGGAGCATGGCAGTACGTAGCGGTTCTGAGTTTCAGTGTTTCATGCCGGGTAAAGCCGAGGGTCTTTTGGCAGTTCGTGTTCAGATTCCAGTGAGATTTTTACTCAATCATCGTTTCTTGAGGCAGAGCTTGTGATAGATCCGCTTGAGTGGAGTGGCCTTTGGCAGGAAGCCGAAGATCGGGCAGAGCAGGCGCAAGCACACACGCGCACGCTTTCAGAGAACTTGCTGGTTGTGTGTTTCAGCATGCTTCTCACTTTAAGTCTTACATTCGTTCAAACTTGTGAGTCCAGCGTTACTTCTGTGGCAAGGATACGAAGCTTGCAGTGTAACATTCTTCAAATGGAGGACAACGCCAGCAGATGGATCTGATCCTTCGAGGTGTGTAACTTCTCTGCCGTGCTGCAGGCGGAAGCGCTCCTTGTCCTCACTCGAAGGCGCCACAAGCAGGACGCCACGCACGATTAGGGTTTAGGGTTTGGGGTTTAGGTTTTGTTGCACTACCTTGCCACTTGCTCTACCTCCGCTTCTCGGCCTGAACTGCCGGCGGTGCTGCCAGTTCTGCTGCCGGTGATGCTGCCGCCACCACAGCAAACACCACCACCATTGCCCCCACTACCCGGATAGCAGCACCGTTTAGGGAACGGTCAAGTTGCAGGCAGTCGAATTGGCATTTTCAGTAGCGCAGGCCGGAGTGCTACCAATCTTCTGTATGCAGACATGCAGACGGCAGAATGATGTGCTTCAGTGTTGTTCCACGCTCTGCAGCTGTTGGCTGAAGCATTTTTTCGGATTTTTCCCATTGCGTTTTCGACAGCTGGTTAGCGTCTTCTCGGTGAATGGTCTTCCAGGCAAAGAGGGCGGGCACTGGAAGCTCCAAGAGCTACTTCATATACAAGGAGATTGTAGAGAGCTCTCCTTGATCCGAACCTGCAGTTCGCGCCAGCCCCTCCCTTAGACAAAGTCCCACTCCCCGCCTGAGCCGGGCTTTTTTCCGCCATGGAGTCGGTCATGGAGATGGATGAGCTCTGTGCCCACCTGGACTTCGTTTCACAGGACGTGAAAGATCCTAGTTCCATCCCGGCCGACCCACCCCGGACGCGGGTTTTGGGAGAATTTCCCAAAGCGCTCCCAAAGAGCACGGGAGGAGCTCTTCCGCCGCCACGGCAGCGAGGCGCGCCAGGTGGCGGAAGCGGCCCGGAGCTCAGCCCGTCAATGTTGCTGTTTCCTCTCTTGGCATTCTGAAGGGACTGCTGGTGGGGTTTGGGATTTCAGGCTGGAGGGTCTAGCGGGCACTGCTTCCGGAGCAGTGCACAGAGCCGTAGGTGCAGCTCATCCAGCGTATCGGCGAGGGCCTAGCCTGGGCGTGTCTGGGCTGCCATGTAGACATAGTACTGTAATTTCAGTATGTTTCAGCAGTTGCTGCATGGAGCGGCTTGGGCGGGCCGGTTCTCCCCAGCACACGATCAGAGAGGCTTCTCTTCGAAGCTGCAATGCACCTGAAAGGTTTTGGCAACGCTTTGTCGTGGACCCAAGCCCTGAAGCTCCGAATTGCTGCACTCCATATCAAAGCCTCGAGGTACGGGCAGCCCCACCGCGAGATTGGCGAGGTGCATCGGCATTGCATTGCATTCTGTCTACACTCTAACTGTGGTTTTGCTTTAAAACTCTCAGCAGAGTAGCAAGGGGTGGGCCTCGGAACCCCGTGGCAAGTTTTATTCCGGGAGGCGTTCGCCCAGCCCTTCGTGGACCGGCGCATCCGGGACCGGCTGAGAGACCTGCTCTTCACGCAGCACCCTCACTTGCAGGCCCGAGAGGGGGGGGTCAGTAGTTCGCTCCTCGACACGAAGCCTACCCCAAGAGCAGAATGTGAAGCCCCAGCCTCTCTGTGCTTGTGGACTCTATTCCTTTAGCCTGTGTAAAGAAGCCCAGTTGTTTTTTTTTGCTGGTAGCGTTGAAGACAGGCGTTTGGGAGGGGACCGGTTCTTGTTTGCAGGCGCAGGTGCTGCAGACCATCCACATCTTGCTGGCAGCAACGCCTCCGAGCTGCATTGAAGCCTCGGGGTGCCCTGGCCGGAGCGGAGGCTGGTGAGCTCAGTGAAAGCGAAGCTTTGAGGCCGGCCGAGTCGCTTTTCTTCTGCAACCTGACCGCCGGCTTCTACCTGCCCGGGCCTGAGACATTCTCAAGCTTTGCCAACAGCCCCTTCGGCTCGGGGGGCTGTGGGCAGTGAAGAGTTTCGGGAAGGCATTCGAGCCCAAGGCCAAGCCGAAGCCACAAAAGCTAAGAAGGCAAAAGGCACAGACTCCTCAGCCCGAAAGCGCTGAGCCCTGCCACTCCAAACCCTTTAATCCCAGCTCCAAAAACACCCTGATGCCCTACCGTAAGTTCCCAAACTCCCAAACCCTGAAAGCTCCTGAAAGCCCTCCCAAGCGGAGGAATGAAGTGGTGACTGCCAACTTCGACTTCCGAGCCTCGTTTTCTTGCTAGGGCATCAGGGGCGTTTGAGTTGTTTGGGGGTTGCAGGGTTTGAGTTTTTAGAATCTGAAGAGTCTCAGGTTTTCAAGCTTTCTGTTGAATTTATGTAGGTTTTTGGAGTCCGTGCCTCTCTGCTTGGGCTCTGAGTTCACGCAGTTTTTGAGTGGTGTTTGGAGCCGGGTTGAGTTGGTTTCATGTCTTGAGCGAAGGTTGAGGGTTCAAGCATTTGGGGACCAGGTGTTAGTTTCGAGGAATAGGTGCCTGAGACTTTCCCCCAACCCGAAAGAACCCCAAAATCTGTTATAATGGTTGCCCAGACGCTTCTTCTTTGTTCTTCTTGTTCTTACCGTCATGCTCGTGCGTTGGCTTGGGCTTCCTTCCCGCTTCCTTCCCGCTTCGAGCTGAGGGCAGAACGAGGACCTGCTCCCCCTCTGGATAACCGTCGTCAAAGACATCGCCACCATGATGAGCGAGGAGCCGCGTCGGCCCCGGACCCGAAGTGAGCCAAAAGGAATGTCTCATGATCACAAAACCTCAGACTAGGATCGTAGACACAAGGAAGAAACGGGGCTTTGCTCAAGTCTGGAAGCTGTCGAACTTGAACCTGCAAGGCTCTCAACCCGGATTCGAGACGGCACTGTGGCCGAGCATCCAAGCACCCCAGAATCCGGTGCCTTGAATCTTGGAAGATCTCTTGCGAGTCTCTTCAGGAGAACCTCATGCTGTTCTTCAACCCCTACTCCGAGAAGCCCTTCCCCTTCTTCTCGCAGAGCGCGAAGTACTACCACCATCCCTCAGCCCAGGCCCGGATTTATTCCGGAGGGTTTGAGTCGGGCCTCTAGAGCAGACTCCCCGTCAGGCTGGGGAAAAATGGGGCCTTGGGGAAACAGACTGCTTTTGGGTTTGGATAGGGGGCTTCGCTGGAGTCTGGAGGGTCGGCAGAGTCAGCACCCCATGCCCGCGGGGTTTTTCTACCGTCCGGATTCAGGCACTGGGATGTGTTGGGACTGAGTCTGTGACTAAGCTGGCGGTGGACCCTGTGAGGTGCGAACGCATGTGCAAGCGACTTCGCTGGAGATCTTTTCGAAGCTGAACCCCGTCCTGATTTTGGGGATAAGCTTTGTGAGCTCGGTTTCTACGGATCAGCACAGCGAACGAATGATCCGCCTCTCTGCACCTGGCTCCTGAAGCCTCGAGCCCATCCCTTGCTGAACCCCGAACCCTAAATCCTCAGCAAGTCCTCAAAGGAAGATCGCGGACTCTTGGAGCAATTCTCTCTTCGAGTTGGTGGTGGCAGACTCGAAGATCCTCTTCACGCACGTGCCTTCCTTGGGAAGTATGGGAAGTTAGGCGGCCCCTACATGGCCCTAGGTTGCCTGCGGGCTCCGCTACTTTGACATCTCTGAGCAAACCAGAACTGGAGACGTCTTTGCAGCATGTGCGGGAACTGCCCTTAGGTGTGCTGTCTTCTCAGAGACTTCTGGCGTGGCTTGGCCGCAGCAGTTTCTGAAACGATTTAGTCTTAGTTACATCCTACAAGCCCACGAGCAACCATCCCTGGTAGTCCCGAAGCTTCTTTGAGCTAGAGCCGCAGTGCGTGAATTCGGGTTGAGGCATGGCTGACGAGACGATCCGCTCGACCATCTGGCGAGACATGAAGAATGCCTTCAGCTTGCAGCGCCCCGGCTCAGCGTTGTGCAACGCTCAAGCTCGGTCTCACACCAAGAGCTTTTTGTTCCAAACTCGTCGGATGTGCTAGGAATGACATCCTGGAGTACATCAATGACGTCTTCGCCTCTGCAAAGGCCTCAGTTGACATCGCCCCGCCTATCGCCAGGGCCCTAAACCCCCAAGCTCCAAAGTCCAAAATCTAAGACCACCCTTGACAGCAGACACCCCCAAAGCGTTCTCAGGCTCAACTACCTTGCAAGCTACCGTCTCGCAGATCCGGCCACCAAGGATGTGAATCAGCTGAGTGCGATTCTTCAGGACAGCATGGGGTGCAGGGATGGATCGTTTGGGCTTTAGAAGGTTTTTTTTTTTTGGGGGGGGGGNNGGGGGGGGGGGGGTTTCGCATCTCAGGGCGTGGAGCGGGGGCCTTGACACTCCCAACTCGGTAGAGCTTTCCCATCCCATCTCAGCTCTCCGATAGCGTAGAGCTGGCCAAGATCTTGTGGAGTTCCTGGGACCAGGAGCGGCTCCTCCGCTTTGCGGTGCTTCCGGTGCTGCTGGGATCAGCGCTGCAGGCATCCCGAAAGCAAGTTTTCTGCCGAGCTGATGCCGAGTTTGAAGCCCATTCGGACAGCTCCCGGACTTCTCAGAAGACTCGGGCAGATCGCCGACTGCATCCGTTGAGCATGTTGTGCTGTGTCAGGCGCAACAGCAGCCTCTGCTCACCCAGGTGGGGAGTCCTACTCGTAGAGCCTTACTGAGATGTTATGTCCTCGCAGTTTCCAGCCGGGTCAGGAGGCGTCGTGGTATCTGCTGGGCGACCTCCTGTCAACCCTCAGGCTTCGGACACGACACATCATATCGGTGTCATATCGGGTTAAAATCCTGGCTCTGGACTGGCAACTTTAAGCCCTCAAGCGCCCCTTGCATGCAAGCCTAGAAGGGTCTTGAAAGCTTGGCGAGGGACCTCAGCAATTTGGTTGTCAGCAAGCTGAAGACGTTGATGATGAGGACGGTGATCAGGATGGGCATAACAAACGAGATGTGATGAGAATGTGATGAGGATGATGCTGACGACAGTCTCAATAGCAACGAAGAGACGATGAGGAGCCACCACGTCCGAACGGTGCTGGCTACCACACTGCTACGGCCCCATGTGACCGAAGAGATCTTGCAGCCCTCTGGCTTCCGTGAGTCTATCTGGGGATTTCTCGAACAAGAGCACCGTCTTCCTCATGTCTTGGCTCCTTCATTCAGCTGCTCCCTAAGGCCTTAATGTGACTTCAGGTGGTTTTGCTTGCCTGGGCAGTTTTCTGTGCGGCGCTTCTGACTCAGTTCCGTTCAGCTGACGCCTGGATATTTTTGAGGGTGACAGGGCTGAATCACTTCGTATTCCCAGAACGGCTGAAAGTCCAGTCCGGCGCTTGGGCCATCGAGGCTGGTGGTGTCCCCGCCGCCCAATACACCGGATGCCTACTTCCATTTGCAGAAGCCCCTCGGAAAGAAGAGAAGGGGTGCTCCTTCGGCATGGCCAGTGTAGTGGAATAACCAGGGTGATTGTCCTTGCCGGATATTTGACGCGAGATCGGGCTTCTGCAAGCCTTTCTATGTCTCCGTGACAGTCCCAAATCAGCCGTTGATCAAGGTCCTGGGGAGGAACACCACAGCGGAGCTACTTTGCACGATCCTCAGCCAGCCCGGGAGGGCGGGTCACAGAGAGGTCAGGTGTTCGTGTCATGCGAGCGCCAGACCCCAGGACATGCAGCAGTCTGCCGCCGACCACCAGACGCAGTACGAGCCGGTGTCTATCCCGGTGGTGGCTTGGACAGGGCAAGTGGAAGTTTTCGAACATCAAGGGAGGTTAGAGGGTTTGGTGGCACAGGCAAAAAGGCTTCCAGGGCATGTTTTCAGGTGCAGCTCCTCCAAACCCTTCCAAACTCAGCCACCCCATGAAAACTTCAAAGAGGTGGCACCCGGGGAGTCCTCCGGGAAGCCTCTCCACCGGAACAGCCTCCTCGAGGTCTGCAGAGACTTTCAGGGGTTGGGTTCTTCTCCGTGCCATCTTACTTTACAACTTAAGGAGCCCAAGCGCTATGGGATCAGGGCTTTTCAGATGAAGGTTTGGGAAGTGTTTGGGGGTTCAGCCTGGCTTGGATTGTAGGATTGGGAGGGGGCGCAGCAGAGCTGAGATCAGATGAGGTTTGGACAGTAGAGACGGTCTTTGGCCGTAAGTGCGGACCTTCGCGCTGTCTCACGAGCAGATCACACTGGTGAGCAGAATCTCTGCAGACCGCATGTGTTTTTTTGGGCTCTGCGGTTTCACCGACGGAGGCCCTGGATCTCCGCCTCCGCCGCCTGACGCACAATGGAACCCGGGCCGGGGCATGTTCTGTCTTGCGGCCTTTTTTAGGCCAGGTTGCCCTCTCTTGGGCTTGGCCTTCAAAGAACATGCCAATGGGCTGAAGCCAAGAAGGGTATGACGCGTCCCGCCTTGATCCTACACATAAGGAGCTTTGCCGGGTCTTGTCCTTCTTCATTCAGCAAACCATGCGTCCTGAAGGTTAGGCCGTTAGGTCGTCCAGAAAGACCAGCCAGCCAGCCTCTGCAACACGTTCAAGCCCGGTGGGAGCAAAGGTGAGCTTTGCCGCTCCGGGCGCACGCAGGAGGCGGTTTGCGCCTTCAGCACCCTGGAGATGTCGCTGCAGGCACGGGCCCTCCTTGCTATCGTACTTGCGCAGAATGGTGGCAAGAGCCGGGAGGTTGCAGTTTCGTCCTGAAACACGTGAAGTAGGGTCCCAGTTTCAGTGTTGGTTTTGTAGCACCCGCAGTAGACCAGCTACACTTGGGGTTTTAGCATGATCGTCCTAGCACTGCGAACGTCGCGGCCCCCAGACCCAACATAACTCGCAGTAGGTTTGCCAATGGTTTCTTCTCAAGCGGTTACGAAGCCGCGCTTGTGTTCAAGCTCTGGCCCAGGCCCTCCGCTCTGCCGGTGAGCCGTTACTCAGCAGGGAAACATGGCCGGGGGGGGTGGTCTCGGGCTTCAAGTTGGTGTCGCAGCGTGAGGGTGCAGCTCCCGTTTGCAGAAACAGAATGCACAAAGTGGCTTCCCCTGCTCTGCACTGTTTCGTCTAGGCTGGATCTTAGTGTGGCCGAGCGCCTCGGCAACTGCCTCGCCAGCTGCTTGGCGAGGAGCCCTTCGCTGCAGCCTTCCTTGCGACCCCATTCCTCACCTCTGCCCTGCAGGCAAGGCTCGCTGAGCTTCGTCCTCTGCCTGTCCTGCCTCCGCGCCCTCAGCGAACTCTTCGCTGCGGGCGGTAGCAAGGTCAGGCAATCCCTCAGCCCGATGCTGAGGCCAGGGACCTCGCGAGTATTCACGAGTCACGAGTCACGGACCGGTTGGCCAGCTGTTATCTTTGAAACTCTGAATGCTGTGTGCTGCCTGTGTACAACGGCAACAACACTTGGCTGTGACCTAGCTGCAGCACGATGACTGCCACCACGACCGCGACACGACGACGGCACGGCGACGACTTGTGACTGCTCGTTGCTATGACTGCAAGCTGGCATAGTTCTCATGTAGATTGCAGTAGCGTGCAGCACTGTGTCCGTCGCCCCCAGGGACAAGCTCTTGGCGCCGTTTGCGGATGAGCTCCTTCATGAGGCTTCTCGATTGCCCGGGGTGCCAGCTTGTTGCTTCTGGATCCGGAGTCACGGGCCGGGAAATGTCGATCGCGAATTTGGGCTTTGCCACTGCTGTGATGTTGATTGCGAGCCCAAAGGCTGGTTGCGCTGCAGTCACCGCCAAGCTTCCCAGACCGCCCCCCAAAATCCTCATACCCTAAACCCCGAAGCCCCTCCCCACACTTTCCCAGAGCTGCTCCAAGGCGAAGCTCCAATGCCTGGACATCCAGGCCCAAGGCTCCTGGCTCCAGGCTTGCACACGAAGCACCGATCTTCTCAGATGCGCTCGTCTAATCATCACACCCCCAAATACACACATTCATATTCGTGTTGTGTTACGGTATTTTGTAGTGGACTTGGTATGATATGATGTTGTCTAATCTTATCGTAATCTTCTTCCAGTCTAGCAACTTGTGTCATATTATGTTTTATCATGTTCTTCTATACTATATGTTTTCTGTTGTGTTATGTTCTACTTTGTTATGTTCAGTTATGATATATATATACACACACGCACACATATATATATATATTGATTGTGTCAGAACATGTTTTATTATTATCTTAAGTTTTGTTATGCTGTATTATGTTATTTACTTACTATATTTATGACATTTGTCATATGTTGTCATGTTATGTCATACAATATCATATTGCATTTCCTAGTGTGTCATAGTCCTTTTTTTATTTTTATGTTGCCGTCTTTCATTATACTTTTTTTTTAAAACCATTGTTCTATTTCTTACAGTCACGAAAGCTAGCTCCTTGGAGCTTGAGGGAGTTGCCCTCCCCCCTCCTGAAGGCCCTCTGCGAGGTCAGCTCTTGTCATTGCTGTTGTTGTGTACATTACATTGCAGCATGCTTGGTAATTTCTACTGTGGCTTTTCCATCAGTATCAGATTGCAAGGCTGGA